>CAIGQZ010034999.1:9767190-9778979 GCA_903798205.1 Danio tinwini | reverse complement strand
TATGTAGATAGATAGATATATATGGACATATATATATATATATATATATATATATATATATATCTCATTTTTTATTTTTATTTTTTGGCAGTGTACAGTATTAGCACCACACTTCCATCCTCTGCTCTATGCATTCCTGCACTTGTATTTATGTGTGTGTGCGCTCGCCTTTTAGGTCGAGGAATATTTTGGCAGCACAGTGGAGAGAGCAATGAATGTTGTTAACCATTGAATCCTACTGCAGTTTAGTAGCTCGCCTCCGCACGGCACTCAGAGGTATGGAGCAAAAGCCTGCTGTTTTAAAGGTTCATTTCACATCTCCTCCTGAGCGAGGCGGCTTAGTAGCCTGGCTGTTGATTGATTGTTGGGACCATTGATCTAATTTTGAAGCCTTTTGAATTTTGTCTCCCCTGTCCCTCCTCTTTGTAAGGAGTTGAATAAACCTAATTTCTCCGCGCCACATGCAGAGGCATTTCGGTCTGAGTGGGGAAAACAGAGGGAATAAATAAATAAAGAAATCCCCGGAACCAGGCCCTTCACAGCAGAGTGGGATTTTTATAGACTGGATCAATTAAATTTGTCTTATTTGGAACGGTGGGGCTCCGTAACTCGATAAGAGGTAATGCGGTTGAAAATGCCTCTCGCTGGGCAGCCATTAGGCGGGAGAATGTTACTGTGGGAGTATTAACATGCAAGGATTACACTGAAACAAGCCCGGTCTCAACCAATTAGAGTCAGGAATGGCCTCAGAAAGATGAGAAGAGGGCATTTGCGCAGCGAGAGGTTCGGGTTGTGGGGTCAGCGAGGGAAAGATGGAGAACTGGAGATGTGGGGGGCGAGCGAGGGCAGGGGCGAAGGCTTGCTGCTCCTCTTCCTCCTTCATCTCTATACATCCCCATGCCCCCTGTGGACCGGTGAAGAGGTCTGAGGAAGAGTAGCATATGGCTCAGTGTGGTGCAAATCTTTCCCTGCTTCAAAAACGCATTTTTATTTCTTTGTTTTTCTAGCCGGGACGTTCTGTGATCATTCGCTACTCGCCCTTGTTGGTCTTCAAATGGGTTCTGCTTTTTTCAGATACTCAAAAGAAACATTCAGCATAATGTTTCTGCTGCTCTTTTCCATGCAGTGTACTTACAGAAAAGTATGACATGTTTATGAAATATAAGCATTGCAATTTACATAAAAATTAGGCATGCATCCATTTTTAGGATAATAATAAGTGAAGTTTATTTATAAACTAATTTTAAGAGGATCAGGAGCTTATGATTGCTTGCAGCCGATCCTGCATTATTCAATTTATGATTCACCAATCAGACGATTCCTTAGCCACTTTACATACCCTAAGTTCCATATAACAGCCATCTTCGTTTTGAAGAATCCCCCCTTCCACCTCTACTCCACCTCCTTTCCTAGATGGGTGGCACGGTGGCCCAGTGGTTAGCACTGTTGCCTTACAGGAAGAACGTCACTGGTTCTAGTCATTACCAAACCAGCCGACGTTTCTGTGCGGAGTTTACACTTTCTCCCCGTGCTCACGTGGGTTTCCCCCGGGATCTCCGGACAGCATGCCAAACAAGCTTTATAATCAATCATCAGCTAAGTGTGAACTCTTGAACTCTTTATATTGAAACCAATCATCGATGTATTGGCCAATACTTACAAATCTTAATTTATTTTTCAATTAATCTTTTCTGTGCATAATTATGACAATGACACATACAAATACATTAGAAACGAATGCTTCACGATATTGGAAAAGTCTAACATTGCAATATTTTTTTTATTCTGCGATTCTATAGGGATGTAATGATATCAAAATGTTACAGTACGGTATGAATGGCACTGTACGGTATTTATTGAATCATTTACAGGAAAAACAAAACTAATGAAGAGACTCGAAAAATGTGCCAGAAGTGTTTATTAAACAGTTGAGCTGAACACTGAACGTATCATTGGCATACAAATTAGCCATCTATCTGTAAACTTTGAAACAGGAACTTCAATTTTTCAATTTTAATAACATAAAAATTATTAAACCATCTAAAATAAAAGTTTAAATTTAGTATTCTTGAAAACTCCAAAAAATAAAAATGGCAGCCTACTTACTGCAGCTGGACCATGTGCTGAATTAGTATTTGAGAACACTCACCTTATTCAGATAGATACAGGATTTTTTAAAGGAATATTAGCATATCAACATTATCTGGTAAAAGCTGGGATCTCTGGGCATTTACAATGTCCCCTGCAACAGAAAAAAATCCCTTTCACTTGTCTGTCAATCAATTCGGTGGGTGGGGAAACTGCACTCCTACGTCACGTTGTGGTGGGCTTTAAAACTCTATTTTAACGTAAAAAAAAGAGACTTATTGTGTTTATATCACTCCAATATGACAATGGACACTACCTGCACACAGGTCTGTCCAAACAGCTTACAAAAGATGATTTTCATCATAGGTGCCCTTTAAAGGCACATTGCCATCAGTCAAAACACATTGGTCCGTCCATAGTGCAGGTTATGCAATTCTCCCATGATAATCACTGAATCTGTGAAAATAATCTCTCTGATTGTACTTCCTTTTCTTGATTTTGTGGTGTATTTTCGTTTATTTTGCCTCCTTTGTTATTTTTGTGTTTTTGACCCTGGGTTCACACTACACTTTTCATTCTTTTGAGTTTTGACTGGCTGACGCAGTGGCACAGGAGGTAGTGCTGTCCCCTTACAGCAAGAAGGTCACTGGTTCGAGCCTCGGCTGGGTCAGTTGGCATTTCTGTGTGGAGTTTGCATGTTCTCCCTGCGTTCGCGTGGGTTTCCTCCGGGTGCTCCGGTTTCCCCCAAAGTCCAAAGACATGGAGTACAGGTAAATTGGGTATAGACTAAAATTGTCCGTAGTGTATGAGTGTGAATGAGTGTGTTTGGATGTTTTCCAGAGATGGGTTGCAGCTGGAAGGGCATCCGCTGCATAAAACATATGCTGGATTAGTTGGTGGTTCATTCCGCTGTGGCGACCCCAGATTAATAAAGGGACTAAGGTGAAAAGAAAATGAATGAATGAATGAATGAATGAGTTTTGACTTTCATTCATTTGCATTAAAACAGCTTGGATGATATGGGGGGATGAGTAAATAATCAGCCATTTTCATTCTGGAGTGAACTAATGCCTTATCGGTGCCCTTAATCAATCATCAGTTACAAGAATAATCAACAATAAACCATTTGTCAGTTAGCTATAAGCATCCTTCATCCTTTTATAATATTCATTGTCATTTTTGGAGCTTGATAGCCTCTAATCACTTGCATTGTTTGTAAAACATCTCGGTTTGGAAAGTATGATATTATTTTCATCTTTGGGCCAACTGTTTCTTTATTACACCAAAGTTTTGGTTCAGCTTTCGAGAGTTAATGATAGAGAATTTGAGACTTTTAAAACACCTTTTGTAGGGTATCGAATTAGGTTAGTTCAAACCTTTGAAAATATAGTTTTTTTAGCGCTAGCACTTGTTAGCTGCGCTCTTATTTCATTGCATCAATGAGAAACCTTTGTTATTGCTTTTAAATGAACCCCTTTTATGTTTTTAGTGTTAAAAAAGGCGAGGAACTTTTTTCTACTATTTGCTCATACTACCGTCCCTTACATGCCCTCGATTTCTCCGCCACACTCTTCAGTCTCAATTGCCCCTATTTGATCATCCTTCTATTATGAGTGTGTGTTGTAACTGTCTGTCTGAGTGCATTAGCGAGTACAGGCTCGTCATTTAATAAGTATTAAAACGGGCAGAGACGCAAGGCTGCCTAAGGACATGTAACAGGGTCCCTAATGCCACCAGCCCCTCCTTTGACAAAATTACCCGCTTGTTTAATTGCGATTGCTCTGCTTGATTGCTCATGCCCACACTGGCATGAAGTGGCAGGGCAGTGTTCCACTAAAGCTGTGACTATAGCTGGTGCCACGCTCACTTACTCACTTACCCCCCTCCTTCTCTCCCTCCGTCTCGCTGCTGCGCTTCCAGCCGATTACATAATCCACTAATACAAATTTGCCCTGACTAATTAGCATCATCAGCTTGTGGCATAAATTGATCGGACGAGCCATGTTTCTTTCTTTCTACGCTGCGCTTGGTGTGTGGCCTGTTTCCTCTGCCGGGTGGCTGATTCCACTGCTTGATGTACCACTGGAGAGCTATTAAAGCCTGAACGGTTGAGGTGGGGAAACAAGGTGAGTAGAAAGTTTTTAACTTAAACTTAGACAAAAAAGCAGTTTATGAATGGAAATGGTATGTGAGAAGGATATTAGATGTGATGGAAAAAAGTCAAATGTAAATCTGAAGAAAAACATTTAAAATACACAATAAATATAATAACACATTTATAATAAATATAAAAAACACATAAATAACGTATAAAGTATTTATTTAAATGATGCATAATTACAAATAGATTTAAATACATGATATCATTTATACACTCACCGGCCTCTTTATTAGGTACACAGTCTTTATTAGGCACAATCATCTCTAGGGTTTACAGAGAATAGTCCAAAAAAAACGAAAATATCCAGTGAGTGGCAGTTCTGTGGTCGCAAATGCCTTGTTGATGTCAGAGGAGAATGGCCAGACTGGTTCGAGCTGATAGAAAGGCAACAGTAACTCAAATAACCATTCGTTACAACCGAGGTATGAAGAAGAGCATCTCTGAACACACAACACGTCCAACCTTGAGGCAGATGGGCAACCGCAGCAGAAGACCACACTGGGTGCCACTCCTGTCAGCTAAGAACAGGAAACTGAGGCTACAGTTCACACAGGCTCAGCAAAATTGGACAATAGAAGATTGGAAAAACGTTGCCTGATCTGATGAGTCTCGATTTCTGCTGCAACATTGAAAGCATGGATCCATCCTTCCTTGTATCTATGGTTCAGGCTGGTGGTGGTGGTGTCATGGTGTAAGGGATATAGTTTTGGCACACTTTCTGGCCCATTAGTACCAATTGAGCATCAAGTCAACACCACAACCTACCTGAGTATTGTTGTTGACCATGACCATCTCTTTATGACCAAAGTGTGCATCTTGTAATGGCTACTTCCACCAGGATTTAACGCTCCATTTCATAAAGCGCGAATCATCTCAGACTGATTTCTTGAACATGACAGTGTTCACTGTACTCAAATGACCTCCACAGTCACCAGAGCTCAATTCAATTGAGCACCTTTGGGATGTGGTGGAACAGGAGATTCATTCATGGAGGTGCAGCCAACAAAACTACAGCCACTGCGTGATGCAATGTAAATATGGGCCAAAATCTCTGAGGAATATTTCCAGTACAAAGGATTAAGGCAGTTCTGAAGACAAAAGGGGGTACTACCTAGTACTAGTAAGGTGTACCTAATAAAGTGCAATACTCAATAAAGCATTAAAATGTATTTAAGTGTACTATAAATGCTCGTTGTTCGTTTTTAGGATTTTTGAACAACATGCATGAACTAAAGTGGATGAAAAAAAAATCTTCAAATTTAATATTTCCAAAAAATATGAAATTTGCTTTTCCCTGTAGTGGGTTGCGGCCAAAAGGGCATCTGCTGCATAAAACATATGCCAGAATAGTTGTCGATTCATTCTGCTGCGGTGACCTCTGAAATAGACGCTAAGCTGAAGGAAAATGAATGAATAAATGACATTTGCTGAGCTCTTAATAACAACTTCACAATTTTAAAGTACAGTATGAGAAAATGAAAACTAAAAATATGAACTTAAAAAGTGCTAAATATTTAGCATGTTTAACATCTCAGATATTTCTTACACATGAAGACATTAAAGAGACAGTTTAACCTAAAATTAACATTTGCTCACCTTTTCCAGACTTTTTTCTTCATAATTATAATTATTTTTTGACATAACTAAACATGTTTACAATGCATATGTACAGTATATACATTTATAAATGCTATGTATGAATTAATAAATGACTATTTATTAGCGATTATGCTTCTGTAGTTTGTTTATTGTTAGTTGATGAAATGTATAACTTTATAAATAAGTTGCTAAACTTATATCACTGCTATTTTCATTTATAATACTCCTTTTTTTGTATTGATATTTAATATCTCTTGTTTAAAACGCAGCTACTACGCTAGTTATATTGTTTGTTCTCTATTTCCACCTTGGGACACTCTTCTTGAGGCCTTTAGAGATTGTGCAGCACCATTGATGTGATTCAAGTCCTGTGAAGAGACGGTGCCAACTATAGAGGACTTCTAGAGGTCTCCATAACCCTGGACCATGCCATATCCTGAGCAGATGCTGTGGCAGTCATGGAGGAGTGGAGAGCTTGAGACTGATTCCTGAAAAACTCAGTGACAGACGAGTCTCCGCATTGTTCTCGTGGGCCAGCCTGTACTCCTCGGGTAACCTACTCACACCTGCAGCTTCTCCATGATGGAAGTCCAGCGTTCTCCAGCGCCTAAACTGCAGATCTCCACAAGAAGTTTGGCCAGAGGAGAAATGGTCGTGCCCAAAAGAGCCTGGTTTCTCTCAAGTTTTGTTTCCTTCACTTTCGTCAATTGGTGAAGTTCCTCGTCACTGTCGCCACTGGCTTGCTTAGTTTTGGGACTTGTGGAGCTGCGCATCAATGGATTTGTTCTTCAGTGTTTAGACTTTCAGCAGTGAAAATGAAACCACACTGAACTGAACTAAACTGACCTTCAACTGACACTGACACAGTTTCTATTTACTAGACCTTCTCTGTTAGGCTGCTTTGACACAATCTACATTGTAAAAACGCTATAGAAATAAAGATGACTTGAATTGAAATCTAATGTATTAACTATTAAATAAATCTAAACCTCTGTTATAAAGCACAACATTAATTTCATGACATTAAACTTATTGTCAAGATGTCAACAATCTTTCATTCATTTCTATTTGTCTTTGTCTCCTGCCAGTTTAACCCAAGACAAAGCTAATCATGACATTGAAGTGAAACATAATCAAGACTTTAATTGACTCTGCCGAGCTATACCAAAGGACAACCTTGACTTGAGCAAAGACAAAAAAAAATAAAGCAAGCACTTGGAGTTTGGAAAGACGTCAAATTAGAAGTTGTGTCATTTATTTGAAGGTATTACACATCCCGGCCCATGCAAAACAGTCGGCTCGCATTTAGGCGGCTGTCAGTATCAGCATAATCAAATGTAAATGAATGCGTGCAATCAAGCTAAATTGGATGCACTCAAACTTAATTTCTTCACTTTCTCCCCCATGAACTCGTGTCCTCGCTAATGACCGCATTAGATATTCTTACGCTGTGCTTTGTGTGTGTGTGTGTGTGTGTGTGTGTGTGTAAAACCAATTGTCATCCCCATTTCATATAGTGTCAGTGTCCTGATTAGCCTGAGACAACAATAGGAAGCGCCATGCCCACTGAACCTGCCAGCGTCACGCACACACACACTTGTCTGATTTCATCACACTCCTACTTGTCTGAGCAGCGGTGGTGGCCACCTCAAGTCAGCCCCCCACTTTTTTTTTTTTTTTTTTTTACACACACACTGAACTACTGAAGTCCCTGTAAGAGCGGAGAACAAAGGGCCAAGAGAAAGGGGAAAGATCCATACTGCTAAAAAACATAAGGGTCAAAATCTCTAATTTCAAAAAGCCAAACAAGCTGTGCGGCAGAATTCCCAAGACGTTCATTAACCGCTAATCACGCTGTTACACACTGTCGCAATGCTCTGAAGCTTAGCAAATCAATATTCCTCATGCTCTGTGATCATTAAAGGGATAGCGCATCTTAAATCATTTACTCACAGATCCAGATACACACTTTTTGGTCCTCATGAAAAAAGAAATAAGATTTGACGTTACAAATATATTTAATACATTACAAAATATTTAAATTTAAATAAGAATGTGTTTTAATTTACAGCTCATTGTCAATAGTTCACTGAAAAAAATGCTGGGTTCCACACAATTTTTTCATGTTGTCCCAATTGATTAAGTCGATCAGAATAGATTTTAAAGTATTATTACTTGTCTATTAATCACTAAATGGCCTAGGAGCTCAATACACTACAGATATGCTCACTGAATACAAACCTAACAGATCACTCAGATCTTTAGGATTAAATAAATGAGAAATTTCAAGAGTTCAGTCAAAGCAGGGTGAATCCGTCTTCAGCTATTACGCCCCCGCTGCTGGAATCAGCTTTCAGAAATGATCAGATGTGCTCCAACATTAGGCACCTTTAAATCAAGACTGATAACGCATCTGTTTAGCTGTGCCTTCACTGAATGAGCACTTTTTCATTCTTTTAAAACCTATTTAACACATTTTAATCTGTTTTTAATCATTTTTATTTTCTTATACTCGTTTCTTTTATTGCTGTTTATGTAAAGCACTTTGAATTACCATTGTGTATGAAATGTGCTATATAAATAAACTTGTCTTGTCTAAATAATTTTTTACTAATTTAAATGGATTGAACATAAAAATATTAAGTTGTGTCCAAAAATCTTAAGAATAATGTTGATTCTGCTCATTTTAAATAAGTAGTTTAAACAAGCAGCAAAATGTTTTTGGAGTATATGTTAGTCGACACATCGAAAATAAGTGCACACTTATAAAAAACTTTATTGAAACATAATAATATTTTTAAAAAGTACTTTTTTTTACTTAATTAGAAAATGCATTTTTAAAGGTTTTTGTGTCAAGAAACAATACTGTATAAGTATATTTCATTTCAAGTACCAGGGTGTCCGCGGGGTCTTAAAAATTTTTAAAGTTTCACAAACTAATTTCGAGAGGAGCACGTGATCTAATTGATTGTGGCTGGTCTCTCATCTGTAATCAGCAATAATCCAATCAGATTGTTTCAAGCCTACAATAAATAGCTGATTTCACCCTACTGCCTTATATCTTCTTTGTGGAAGAATCCCCCCTTCCACCCCATCTCCTCCTTTTACCATGGGAGCTCTCGCGACCTACCTGATCTTGGACCCCCTTATATGCTTATTGACCAGGTTGGAGCCCTGGGCTCAATTATCTTCGAGCTAATAAGGGAAAGGGTTCTTTCCTAAACCTTTAAACCTGCTAATAGTGTCAAGCAATATCTAAGCGTGAACTCTTGAAATGTCTTAAATTTCAAAAACAAAATGTGTAGGTCGTGTAGGTCTTAAATCATTTTAAACATGTCTTAATTTATTTTTGTTTATGTAAAGCTACTCGATTCAACACACACCCAATCACCAACAGTCAACAGTAAATCTTAATAAAACCTTTTAGCAAAACTCTATTTATAACTAATATTATAACAGTCTGTTGTGCATACATTTAGTTTATTAAAAGTTTTTTTTAAAGTTATGGTGGAAAAATTAGCATGTAAACAGTGTTGGGCACTTTCCTTTACTAGTACTTCTCACACATAGTAACTGAGTTACATAATTATAAAAGTAACTTATCACCAGGGAAAGTAACTATTGCGTAGGGATGCATCAATTATAGATTTTGGTTGTACGATTATAGTCTGAGAAATAATGGCGGTTTCACAGTTATCACGATTATTATGCAATTATTAATTTCAAAACACCACTAGTTTATAAATTCACATGGAAACTCCTTATATTTTAAAAATGTTATGTATTGCTGCTCAGTATCCAATTGATACAGCACATAATAATATTAAAAACAAACAATAGTCCATTTCTCTCTTTGTGCTTAAAAATAAGTAATTTTTTTGACATTTAAACATACATATTTTTACACTGTAAATAAATGACAGAACAATTATAAAAAAAAAATAGCCTTTGTCTAATGCAGGGCTTGAAATTAACTTTTTTACTTGGTAGCACTGGTGCTCCCAACTTCAAAATTTTAGGAGCACCACAAAAAAATTTAGAAGCGCCCATAAAAAATGAATGAGCACCACTGCAAATTGTACATTAACAGATTTATGGTCTTTAAAAAAAAACATCAATTAGGACAAACAATAACCAGAGACAACTATCCAATTCTGTTATGAATTCTGTATGATTATTGATATTTGTGCAATAATCCCAAAATGAGTGTCCAATAATTATAAAATATTATTGATGTTGATGATGACAATAATACTAATAATGAATTACAATTATCATGCTGCCTTGAATGTGCTTGAATGTAAGTTATCTGCTATAAAAAGTCCTACTGTTACTTTATGAGAAAAAAATATGGTTTGCATCAAACAAAAATGAAGCATTACAGTAAGAAATATGCATTTTGTACTATTGTTTTTATACACACGTCAATATAATATCCAGAAAGATCGGACAAAAGAAAGGAAGAAAATTCTCACCACCACTACTCTTTTAAAGGTTTTGGTTTGGGTTTTTGTCATTTTAAATGCTCAGTCTTGTTATGCGCTGATTTACATTTTTCTGTGTTTGTGGAAAAAAAGCAGCCGAGTCAGCCGACCCAATATATGAGTGGGGCAGAGCAGGATTCTCGCGATGACCACCTGCACAGTACAGTTCTTTGTCATGAGCCGAAGTTTCAGTTTAAACTTAGTAAAGTTGAGCTTATTTGGCAAAGATCTATACACTGTTAGATTTTACATTTATCGTCCATTTGCGCTGAAGACGTATTGAATGCAACGCACTGAGATTCGGGCCATTAAACAGCTTATCCACCGAGTCTTTCAGCACTTTCTCCAAAATCACTCGATCTCGGCTGGCGTTTTAATATTCCCCGCATGATCCTCTCACCGGCGCCAATATTTCTAACTTTAAGTGGGTTTGCCAACCTGTGTACTTTTCATAGCTTCTTCCTCAAACTTCAGCCGTTTGCAGTTCCCGTAGTCACAAAAGCCCCCATCTCAACTATATGCGCCTAAAAGGCATGAGCGCGTTGCGCGTTGGAAATCATGAACGTGCACAAGCTTGCCTTAGTTAATGTTCTGTGTAGTTCTGTGCAGAAATGCGGTGTTGATAAGCCTTGACGATTAATTAACCGTGACAAATTCGATTAAAACCGGTTAATCGTTGCATCCCTACTATTGCGTTACTTTTAAAACAAATCTAATTTGTCAAATGACTATAAAATTAAGAAAACATTGTACACTAATCTACACTATTTTAATGATGTTCTGGGACAATGTGAGAGGCAACGGCAGCATGTCCTTAACTTTATATCTTATTTTAGATATAAAGCAAGCTTTGAACTAGATATAAATTTAAATTTAGATATAAAGCAAGCTTTAAATTAGAATTATTATTTAGTTTAATTCTGTCTGAGTAAGTGTTTGTTGTGGAGATAAATTAAGTTTTATTTGCTTTGACGTCGTGGCTTTGTCTCCTCCTTTGGTAGCAGAGCTCACAATATTATCTGCGTAGCCACTAATTTTGTGGCAGCATGTGACGACTTGAAGTGTTTTCATAGATTAGAATTACTCGTCACCGACCCAGAGAGACTCTTTCTTTCGTGGCCATAAGTAGCACAATACATAAACATTCTTGCCTTTCACCTCAACAAAGGGAAAAATTGTGCTTATATTTACAGTTTGCAAATGCTACCTTTGAACTTGTTGGATTTGCCATCATTCTGACTCCTGGTCATTGGTGTGTGTGTGACTGACTGTACTTGTGTGTGAACACCAGCCCTACTCTGCCTCTGATTGGCAAACGATGGAAATGTACTCTAAGTCAATGATCACGTTCTCAGATACACTATGTTCACAGACATGCCAATCATCATCACTGGTTGCTTATGGTTCTGAACACACACACACACACACACACACACACACACACACACACACACACA
>CAIGQZ010034999.1:9740064-9766564 GCA_903798205.1 Danio tinwini | reverse complement strand
ACACACACACACACACACACACACACACACACACACACACACACACAAAAATAGAATATCAACAAGCATGTCATGTTATTTGAGGAGAAATCAGTGCCGGGATGGTGGTTTGTGTACACACTGCACTTATATCTCAGCAGCAACAGTTCGGGATTTGTGTTGGGACAGCGAGCAGCAGCAGTCTGGAAAAGCGAGAGTGAAATTAGAGGAGGAGAGATGTGAAATATTGATGGTCTCTCTCTGTGTCCATCGCGAGCCCATTCATTATTCATTCCACCTTGAAGGTAGGATTGGCGCCCTCTCATGCAGGGTCCTGCCCACTCGTGTGTTTGCTCTTTCTGGGCTGCTGGAGACTCTGTGTAGCTCGGCTGACATTTGGCTGTGGTCATTCGCATGCTGCCGCTTTCTATTTCTGACTTATTTTTTCATTTGGAAAAAAGAGTCAACGGTCACCCGGGTAGGAAAGATGGATGCTGTCTGTCAGTGTGGATGTGCATGAAATCAGGGGTGGCCTTTAGGATCTGTGACCTTAGAGAACACACAAACACGGTTAATATTCTGCCTCCCTCATGTCATGTTGTCTGTTCTTCTCCTGTGTTTTTAAAACTATGAATAGCTTCAGATAGGCCTTTACACAGAGAGAAAAAAAAGATTTATTCGATTGATTACATTATTTAAAAGTAAATGGTTGCAGACAATTTATATTAACTGAATTAACAAACAATTTACATTTAGTAATGCTCAACCTAAATAATTTGTTTAAATTCAGCCCATATACATAGTTTGCAACCACTTACCTTTAAAGGGCACCTATGGTGAAAAATCTACTTTTCAAGCTGTTTGGACTGACATATGTGTATAGTGTATAGACCGTCATATTGGGGTGATATAAACACACCCAGTGCTTTTTTTTCAATTTAACTACATAAAAATGGTGGACCAATTGGACGAGAGATCAGCTTTCTTTATGTTTGTCTGTTGTCTGACGCAGCCGAGGGAGGAGGTGGGCGTGACAGATTAGCCTTAAAGGTGCAGTACACAAAAACCGCTACCTGGTGCTCAAAGCTATAAATTAGTAACTTTTGAAAGGTATAATAAAAAAATCTGATGGGTGTTTTGAGCTGAAACTTTACAGACACATTCTGGAGACACAAAAGACTTATTTTAAATCTGGAAAAAGGGATAACCTAGGTGCCCTTTAAAAAAATTTAGTGAGTCCAGTTAATTTTTTTCAGTGTAGTGTAGTAGCAGTGTAGTAACTTTTATTGATGATTTTACAGAGCTGTTATCAATAGTAACCTCTGAGTTTGACTATTTTACTATTGCTGGGGATTTTAATATTCACATTGATAATCCAGAAATCAATGCTGTAAAAGGACTTATGACTGTTTTTAACACTTGATCTGACTCAGCATGTTCAAGGACCCACACACAATCGTGGACACACTCTTGAGCTACTTATAACTAAGGGTCTACACATTTCATCGACTGTTGTTAAGGATGTTGCATCTGATCATTTCTGTATTTTCTTTGATATATTGATCACTCCAGCCATTGAAGACAGATCTGTCTCTGTCAGAAAAAGATGCATAAATGAGAACACTAGTGAGCAGTAAATGAAGGCCATATCACTCACACCAAGTATATCTGCAGACTCTGTTGATTCTCTCCTTGATTTGTTTAACTCTAAGGTTAAGAATGTCATAGATGACATTGCTCCTGTTAAAATCAGAAAGAGAACTGGCAGACAGAAAGGACCTTGGTCAAGGTCAACATCTGTAAAGATGATGACAAGACAGTGCAGAAAAGCTGAGCGTATGTGGAGAAAGACGAAACTAGTAGTCCATTATAATATCTATAAAGACAGCCTTAATACTTTTAATGTGGAACTAAACACTGCTAGGCAGACTTACTTTTTCAACCCTTATAAACAGCAACTTAAATAATGCTTGTACGCTTTTTGCAACGGTAGAGAGACTCACAAACCTCCCCAGTAGGATTCCCAGTAAACTACTCTCGGAAAGTAAATGTAATGAGTTTGCTCATTTCTTTACTGATAAGATCAATAATATCAGAAAGGAAATCAGCTCATCCAATCAGCCAAGTTGTGTCGATGTCCGACAAGCTCAACCACAACTTAAGAAATCAGACATGAAGAGGAAAAACTTGGATAACACAATATTGAGCAATTACAGACATATCTCAAATCTCCCTTTTATTGGAAAAATCATTGAAAAAGTTGTTTTCAACCAGGTTAACACATTCTTAAACTCCAAGGGTTGTTTAAACAATTTTTAATCTGGTTTCAGAGCTTTTTACAGTACAGAGAGCGCTCTTATAAAGATAATCAATGATATCTGCCTTAATACAGATTCAGGCACAGTGCTGGTATTGCTTGATCTTAGTGCTGCATTTGACACTGTCGATCACAGCATACTTCTGGATAGGCTGGAAAACTGGGTTGGACTGTCTGGGACGGTCCTCAAATGGTTCTTATTTTGAAGGGAGAGGTTACTATGTCAGTATAGGTGACCATAGGTCGAGGTGGACACCCATGACATGTGGAGTCCCACAAGGCTCAATTCTGGCACCTCTCCTGTTAAACCTTTATATGCTCCCTCTGAGCCAAATAATGAGAAAGAACCAAATCTTCTACCACAGCTATGCTGATGACACTCAGATCTACTTAGCCTTGCTGCCTAATGACTACAGCCCTGTTGACACCCTCTGCCAATGCATTGATGAAATGAACAATTGGATGTGCCAAAACTTTCTTCAGTTAAACAAAGAGAAAACTGAAGTCATTGTGTTTGGGAACAGAGATGAGGTTCTCAAGGTGAATGCGTACCTTGGCACTAAGGGTCAAACAACAAAAAATAAGGTCAAGAATCTTGGTGTGACTCTGGAGTCAGATCTGAGTTTCAATAGTCATGTCAAAGCAGTTAGTAAATCAGCATACTATCATCTCAAAAACATTGCAAGAATCAGATGCTTTGTTTCCAGTGAAGACTTAGAGAAACTTGTTAATGCTTTTATCAGCAGCAAGGTAGATTACTGTAACGGCCTCCTCATGGGCCTTCCAAAAAGACAGTCAGACAGTTGCAGCTCATCCAGAATGCTGCGGCCAGGATTCTGACCAGAACCAGGAAATCAGAGCACATCACACCTGTCCTCAGGTCTTTACACTGGCTCCCAGTTACATTCAGAATAGAATTTAAAGTATTATTACTTGTCTATAAATCACTAAATGACCTAGGATCTCAATACATTACAGATATGCTCACTGAATACAAACCTAACAAGCCACTCAGATCATTAGGATCATATAAACTAGAAATTCCAAAAGTTCAGTCAAAGCAGGGTGAATCGGCTTTCAGCAACTATGCCCCTCGCTGCTGGAATCAGCTTCCAGAAATGATCAGATGTGCTCCAACATTAGGCACATTCAAATCAAGACTGAAAACACATCTGTTTAGCTGTGCCTTTACTGAATGAGCACTGTGCTACGTCCGACAGATCGCACTATTTTTTTTTATTATTATTCTTTTATAACCCATTTTAACACATTTTTAATCTGTTTTTAATAATTCTTATTATTAGCTTTTTTATTTTCTTACACTTGTCTTTTTATTCTTGTTTATGTAAAGCACTTTGAATTGCCACTGTGTATAAAATGTGCTATATAAATAAACTTGCCTTGCCTTGCCTTGCCATGCCTAGTGTCTGAATGTCTGACGCTGTGTTCCCACCAGGCTCTGCATGGCTGCAGGCTCTGCATGCGTGCATAAATTCTATGCTATTCGCATGTAAATAGACTTGCAAACATTTTGAGTTTACTTGCTTAATTTGTGCACCAAATTCACTTCATTCACGCATCCGACTCACTTCACAATAGACTTGAATTCGCGTTATGGGCAGGGCTTCTGTCTGCTTTGTTGCGAAATGGCTAACAAGGATTTTATTGAGATAGTAGATGTGCTTTAGGAAAGCTGAAAAACAGTGTAGATTTGTTTGGCGCCGTGTTTGAGTCTGCTAGATCCTTTCAGAGGTGCACCCAGCTCTTTGAGTTTATCAACTCCTCCAGAAACTGTACCTGGATGATGGAGGCTTTCAGCAGTGCTTTAGACTGAGCCAAGCCCAGTTTGATGATCTGTAGTCCGGTGTCGGCAACAAGATGTCCCCTCGGGACACCAACAACAGGCATACGTCATAATCATGCCCCTACAAGAGCTGAAGTTGAGATTTTCCAACTCGAGCGTATCACAAGTTTAGAGTGTCAAATGCACAAAAACGCTCGAATCGCGCCGCTTCATTCGCACAAACCATGACATTCCCACTGCAGGATGTCTATTTGCATCTTCCCATTGGCTTAACATGTAAATCACTCATGCTTAATGCTTCATCCATATCTGGTGCGAATGCAGCATAAGACCACTAGTAAAAGTGCTTGTTGTTTTGTAGAGCTTTAATCTTTGTCCGAGTGACATTTCTTTAGCACTTTTCAGGTGGCACTGGAGCTTTTAGTCCCAGCAGGCACAGGATATCAACATGACATCAGATTCACGTTATACCACAACGTCTTGGGGGCGTTGCATTTTGGGTAAAAATGAAAATATTGTTGACGTCAGACCGATGTCAGTGTCCAACATCAGACATGGTCACTTTCCAACGCAACCTAAAGACAACCAAATACCAAAGTCTAATTATATTACAGCTTAAAGTTGTGTGAACGTTACCACACTTTTAGTTGCCATACCTGACGAATAAATGTCAGTATTTGACGTCAATATGATGTTGGTTTAAGATGTTGGCTTAACATTGGATTTTGGTCACTTTCTAACACAACTTAAAATCAACTAAATATCAACGTTATTTGACGTCGTTATTTGACATCAAAATAACGTTGTCCTTGGACTCTGGCTAGACATTGAATTTTGGTCACCTGGCATCACGACCAAAATCTAACCTAACATTAACATCTTATGACATTGTGTGACTGCTGGGGTGGTTCAGTTGACTATTGTCTAACTGAACTAAGTGATCTTTATTCTTATGAAACAACAAAGCCACAGTGGGGTGCAGTGCTGAAGTGGGCAAGTAATGTAGGTGTTAGAGGCGGGATGGTTCGCAAATTTGTCAGTTTGGTTCGTATCATGGTTCTGTGGTCACGGTTTTCAGTTTGATTTGGTTTACATTCGAAAAAAGAAACACTTAAATAACATTTAGAAATGCTATATATCAGAATAAAAATCTACTGATAACAGTATTTAAAAAGAAAACATGTTATTCTCAAGGCCATGTGTTTTTACTTCAGTCTTAAAGGTTTTGTGAAGTGCTTTAGAATGAGCAGTTTTGTATTTGATGTTGGACGTAATCTCAACTGAAACATGATGAGAGACTGGGACAAAGTAGCTCCTCCCCTTTAAAAAAACAGCCAATAGCATTTAGTTTTTATCACAGCTCTGCCAGTGAGAGGGCTTGAGCTCAAGCACATCATATGAAAAGCAAATGAGAAGTGTCTTGAAGGGGGTGGGGCATGTCAGTTACTAGAGAGCATTTGATTTGTCAAAAGATTTATGAGCATCTGAAGTATGAGGTGACATGAAATAAAACGTTGACCGATTTTGGTGGAAGTGGCCTATATGCCAGGTTTATATATTGTATATGCAAATGTTGTCACTGTTTTGGAGCACATTTGCTTATAGATATCCTTAAAACTAACATACTGATAGTAAAATCTATGGATCTTTAATATTATCAATATTACTACACAATAAAAAAATACAGTTTAGATTTGATGCTTACCCTCTTTGAATTGATGCCTCTGAATGGAGCATTTTACAGCTTTCGGACACAGCCTAAAAATCTCTCACAGGGGGGTCAGCTGAAATTTTTAAAGATTACACGTGAAAGCGTTAAATTAACTATGGCCGAACAAGGTCAACTTCCCTTTACAACCAAAAAAACACACACCTTTTTGGCACCATTTCACAGCAAGTCCTGAGCAGTGCTGCAGAGATTTCTTTATCCTGAGTGAAGCACATTTGAAGCACTTGGTCTATGCTTGGTTTCTATCCTGACGTGAAGTGAATCTCTTCAAAGTTTGCAAAAAGTAAAAGAAAAATATGAATTGGGTGTGTAACTTTATTTTGATGTTCCCTGTTACACTTTTTGTTGACTATAAGTTACATCACAAATACATGCTAACAAATTATCTTTAGAGTAAAAGTAGACTGCCTGCTTAGTATACATTAACTACAAATTAAATCTTAATGTAAACTGTGACCCATGTGTCAGTGTCTCAGTGGGTACATTTACTTGGACACTAGTACTCTGATTTTAATATGTTATTTTTTTAATAATATAGTGCATTTATTTTGTATGGCTATACACCCAAAGCGCTTCACAATCATGAGGGGGTTTCTCCAACACCATTACCAGTGTGCAGCGTCCACTTGGATGGTAAGGAAACGGTGCCAGTGCACTCACCACACACTAGCTATAGGTGGAGTGGAGAGACAGTGATAAAGCCATTTCATTATCGGTAAGGGCCGGAACGGAATTTGGCCAGGACACCGGGCATACACCCCTACTCCTTACAAGAAGTGCCATGGACTATTTAATAATCACAGAGAGTCCTCGGTTTAACATCTCATCAGAAAGACGGCGCTCACTGACAGTATAGTGTCCCCTTCACTATACTGGGGCATTAGGACTCACACAGACCGCAGGTTAAACGCCCCCTGCTGGCCTCACTAACACCACTTCCAACAGCAACCTAGATTTCCCATGTGGTCTCCAATCCAGTACTGACCAGGCTCAGCCCTGCTTAGCTTCAGTGAGTAACCGGTCTTGGGCTGCAGGGTGATATGGCTGTGGCTATAATATGATTAAGACAATACTCTGATAGGAGTCTACCATGTAAACAGCGATTTTTGATTACCTTAAACCGACTGAAGTCATAATCGAAATAAAATGAAATTGAATTAATATAAAGGTATGCCTATTTTAGTCGCATTATCGAAGTACAGACATGTAAACACAAACTATTACCTTTTTGTAGTACTTTTTGGCTTCACACAAGAGTGCACTTTTCACAAGAGTAATCTGTACCATAGCTTCTTACTGCAAAAATGCAGTGAGTGTAAGTTAAAAAAAGGAAATGAAAAGATATTGACTTACTCCAACATTTATTCAAATTTGTTTTAAAGTATTCAGAAACATTCGTTTTTCTCTAGAGCAAACAGTAAGCACAAATAAAATGACCTGACCTTTCTGTAAACAAGTTGAACTCAAATTGGGGAGATAGTGTAGCTTATTATACAAAACAAAAAATAATAATTATAAAAAAATACAGAACACTCAGCAAATTAATATGGCTGATAAGAGCCTTTCTGTAGCTTATATTGTCGAAAAACTAAATAATTATCACAGATGCTACACAAAATATCACAACATTCAACGTACAGCTGTGGTACTGCAAAATAGCTAGAATATGTGCAATTCGAAAGAGTTTATCCCCTATCCAGTGTTTGAATGAGGTTTTTAATCCCTCTTCGGTCACTGCATTAAAAGTCACCGTGTCTTAAGCGAAGGAGTGAGTTAAGGCTTTAACTTGGGCTGCATTTACACTGCAGATCTTGATGGGCAATTCCGATTTTGTATCTGTTTATTTTGATGACCGGCTTACATCCCCTTTTAAAGTGACTTGTATCTGATTGTCTGCATTTACACAGCACACGGCAAGGGCACAATGACACAGAAAAAAAGAGCGGGCGCTGACTGACAGCTGATAATTAAAGAGCGCCCTTTTCTCCGTTGCTGTATTAAATCTGTTCACATGGTTTCATTTTTAAAAATTCTTTTTGTTTTACTTTAGTTTATGACAGAAAAGTTCTCATTTTGCCATCTTCTTTTAATATAGGCCTTTGTAAACCTGTAGGCATTTTAACGTTATGTCCATGGCATGATTTTATGCATGTGATGTATGCAATAGTCTCCCGTTAACATGCTTAAATACTTGTGCAACATGACAGTATAAAATACTGTGCTTTGCTGTTTCTTGCTGCTAGACTGAGTGTCACTGGCAATACTTTCAGTTGACTTTTTTGCAAAACACTCCTCATATAGCCACCTGTGGTGCTTTTTTAGGTGCTGGTTGTTGTATTTCCTTGTGATGTGGCAACAATTCTGCTCCAGCTCTTATAAATGACCTGTTTTGTTTGGTGTCTGTGACTAAAATATTCCTTTAGTACAGACGTGCCATTTTTCTTTGATATTAATTTGTCTATTAATGCTTCTGAAGCGGCAGACACCATCATCTCACTCATCCGCACTTTCCCCGTTTGTTTGTTTTTTTATTGTGGGCGTTCAGCATAGTTTGGTTGCGCAATTCGGATTGGGCTAAATGAAAGTGTGCTCACTCAATTGGCTAATAAGACTATTACGCGCAGACGACAGTCACACATTTGCTCTGGGTGAGGGAAGTTAAGTATTATATGTTTCATATCACAGCCTCTTGTGATTTAGCTAATCGCCACGTTTCAAATTGTGATTGCGATTCGTTTTTCGATTAATTGCAAAGCCCTAGCTCTCATCCAGTAATGACAGAGGTGGCCTGTTGCTTGATAATTGGCATCCATCGTCATCTGTTTGTATGTATAGTGTGAGAAATTAACTGCAGTTGAACTTGTCGCAAAGTGCCCAAAACACACATGGTGCGATGAAGAACACGAACACTTGTTGCGTAAAATGCCAGAGGAAACTAGCATTGAATGGTGACGGAATGACATTAACTGAACTATGTACTATAACCATAGACTGTAAACAAATATGGACGTAGTATCCGTGACGTTACCTATAGGTTTCTAAAGAGCGCAAATCATTGCCATTTTGTTTGCGCGTCATCGTGCTGACCGCGGGTAACCAAAAAGAGGCAAAAGAGTGTCAGTGGAGCTACAGATGCCTGCTAGCATTTTGCTTAGATTTTCTTTGGGAGAAATGTTTGATACTTTGTTATCTACAATTAGTTTGTGTTCTGACCACATGTGCTTGGTTGTACACTATATCAGTGTTTAGTCTTTTAAAAACACTGTTATATTTTAAGCTACTAAGCATTGTTCATATGACGTTTTTCTACAGGAGGAAAATGCAATTTACTTCCAAATACTTCAAATATAGTCTGTGTTAGTAAATACAAGGCTATTTATGAAATCCAGGCATACTGTACGACAATGTTTCAGATTGTTCAAGAATTTTCAATAATAAAAATTTCACTCACCTGGAAAATGGAGGCCACTTGAATGGTTTGTGAGTACAATTAAGTGCACAGCATGCCAAATTATCTGCTAATTGTAAGAAATGATCCCAAAAAGCGATTGACTATGTAAAGCCACATATAGTAAAACAAAACAAATATACGATAAATATGCCGAGATCAGCGGCTAATCAGCCAGAATCAGCTGAGGTGACTCGACTGCAATCAGCGAGACCTAGCTGTCACTCAACTTTTCATATTAAAAGGAGTTTTTGTTCTAACCAACACCTCGAATTGATATATTAGAAACGGCTTCTCTTTCTTGCAGCTGAACAACAGAAAACTGACAGTAGCTATGTTTCCATCCAAAAAATGCGAATTTATACGCAAAACTGGATTATCGCATAAAAGAGGTGCAATAAAAAGCTGCGTTTCCAACGAGTCAAAGCGAACAAAATCGTCACTTCCTGATTAACTGGCGGCAAATATCAACAGTAAACACAGAATCTGCTGCAATAAGAGAAGCTGCATCAATCTTTTCTTCATTTAATAAACAACGTGCACCTCAGAAGACAATCCTGACATGTAGTAAATGCACGGTGGCGTTTAAAGGTGTGAGACGCGGAGCACAGACTATTAATTCTAGAGTCATTAATAATATATAAACACTAATACTGAAACGGTTAAGGCGTTTTTGAATGCTTAAAACATTTCAGATGTTTTACAATGCGCTCAGCCTGCTTGTTTGTCCATTCACACATTTTTTGTCACCACATGATCTCTTATAACGCAATCACATGACCTTTTTTAAAAGTGTTTCCATCGTAGTTTATGCACATCTTTTCTTATCGAATAAAAAGTTTATCCTACTCTATTATGTGCATGTTTTTTTGATGCACATTTAAAAAATTTATGCACAACAACGTTTCCATTAACTGTTTTTTTAAGCGCATATCCAAAAGGCACATAAAAAATAGGAGGATGGAAACATAGTTACTGATCACCTCAGGTGCACCTCATGTGCTTTATTCAATTATTCATTTATTGCCATATACTGAAAGCAGCAGCAGATCTTGAAAATAAAATAATTGACAAGTGATTCAGCATGTACATTTATTAATGTTAAAGAGGTTTAATATGTAATAATTAGATTAGAAACCGTACCATTTCGTGAGTGAGTGCATATTCTATGCTTAAATGGCTGTATTTAAATTTCTGTCGTGTTTCATCTGGTGGCAACAGCCAAATTGCTGATCACTGCAAATCTCGTCACGTAGTGTGTCACAATCATTACGTTTACATGGACACCAATAATTCGATTTTAATGTGATTAAGACAATACTCTAATTAAGAGTCTACCATGTAAACAGCGATTTTTGATTAATTTAATCAGATTAAGGTCATAATCGAACTAAAGAGAAATCGAATTAAGACATGTAGAGTATGCCGATTATAGTCGCATTACTGAAGTGCAGTACATGCATGTAAACACCTTAATCGAACTATTACCCTCATGTAGGACTTTAAGCTGCTTTTTGCGACAGGGTAGTCCACACACACACACACACACACACACACATACACACAGCCGATTGACGCTCTTTGCGCCTACAGAGTCAGTGCAGACCAAAGACCCCTGCATCGTGAAATGCGGAGGGTTTTTTCTTCCATTCAGCATGCGGTATGAACTTCCATTAAAACAACTCTTCCAGCAGTTCATAGTTGCATCCAATATCTCGTCTGTCACGGTGATCTTGCATGAAATGTTTGTGAATGAAAGTCAAAGTGCCAAACTGCAGTTAAAGTCAACAAATCAAAAATTAAACACCCGAAATTACATGAAACTCCGGAGGAAATGCGGATAGCGCGGTGACGCAATGACGTTAATCAAATTATGTGCTATAACATGTAAAACGCGATCATGAAAGTAACACTCAAAAAGCAACTCATGTAAGCACCTTAATCTTATTATTCTCTTAATTAGATTAAAGCAAATAATTTGATTACTGATGTCCATGTAAACGTAGTGATAGTTACAATAGCCGCAGCCATATCACCCTGCAGCCCAGGACCGGTTACTCACTGAAGCTTAGCAGGGCTGAGCCTGGTCAGTACCTGGATGGGAGACCACATGGGAAAACTAGGTTGCTGTTGGAAGCGGTGTTAGTGAGGACAGCAGGGGGCGCTCAACCTGCAGCCTGTGTGAGTCCTAATGTGAAAGTGAAGGGGACACTACACTGTCAGTGGGCGGCGTCTTTCGGATGAGACCTTAAACCGAGGTCCTGACTCTCTGTGGTCATAAAAAATCCCATGGCACTTCTTTGAAAGAGTAGGGGTGTAACCCCGGTGTCCTGGCTTAATTCCCTCTCAGCCCTTACGATCATGGCCTCCCAATCATCCCCATCCACCAAATTGGCTCTATCACTGTCTCTCCGCTCTACCTATTGGTGGTGTGTGGTGAGCGCACTGGCGCCGTTGTCCTGTGGCTGCCGTCGCATCATCCAGGTGGATGCTGCACACTGGTGGTGGTGTGGAGAGACCCCTCTCATGATTGTGAAGTGCTTTGGGTGTATGGCCATACACAATAAATGCGCTATAAAAAATATACATTACATTATATTAGCCCCTTACAATGTTACAATAGCCCCTTTTACACATACAGATGTTTCCGGAAAATTACTGGCAATTTTTCGGAAAGGTCTGTATGTGTGAACAGGCCCTTTTTGAAAATACTGGTAAATTCGTTCCGGCTATTTTCCGGAAAGAGAAGTTGTAACATTACCGGTAATTTGCCAGAATGCTGCGCTGTGTAAGCGCAGAAGAAAGATTGCCGGAAAGAGCGTGTTCACATCTAGAACGTGCTGACGTGAGACATCTACTTCAGCCAATCAGAACATTCAGACGCATTCACATGCTCATGGTTTATAAACATAAAAGCCTTTGAATATTTTTCCAGACACATTTAGCTGCTGGATGTTAGTCAGATAACGTTTCTATGTTTCTTCTTAATGCCAACTGTGTAAATGATTATCGATAAGATGCTTATGATAAGCTGTTGTTTGGTTACCTTGAAGCTCTGCTTCCTTCAGTTGCTTGACGCGTCGCGTGTGCACGTAAAGCAGCAGGTGAGCACCAGCACACACACATATTATGTACATCTCGACATGCGAAAGTGTTTCTCTGTTTTCATCCAAGTTGTTTACAATACTTATCCATCCACAGAGTTTGTAATGTAGTCAAATGTTTAGAAATACAAGTGCAGCAAGCTCATTTCTGGTTAATGATGTCAGAGTTTACCAGTATTTTGTAATAGGTTTGTGAATGGTCTTTTCTAGAAATATTCTGTAAAGCCCTCGCCTGTGTGAACAGAACTTTTTAAAATCTACCAGTAAAGTCGTTCAGACATTTCCCGGATATTTACCAGTATCACTGTGTGAAAGGGGCTTATGTTTACACTTGTAATATTTCAATTATTTGCTAATTGATAACTTCATGTTGAACTCTGAATCTGCATCTCATTTCAGATCCTGATACTGTCCACCGGAGGTCGCATTTTGGTCACGGGCGCATGGTTTGAGAGCCTTCCTGACTGAGTGAATGAAATATGCTGTTTTCCAACAAGGCAACCCGCAGTGCTGATATTTAATTGGCTAAACTGGCATTAGGTGGGTTAAAAGAGCAAAAACAAAGACAGCCTTTCCGACACGTAACTCACATTTTCAAAGCAGAATATCTGACTTCACCATTGATTTTTCAGATGAACAAGAATGTTCACGTACTGTAGCATGTTTCCTAAATATCTTCAAACATATTATAGTATTTTAATAATTTAGAAGAGCCAACAACTTACATACAGCACCCTTAATATAAATTACACAAATGAGTTATAAAAAAATTCAACCCGCTTACAGTTGTCATGAAGAATAATATTAGCTATATGCACCAAAACTATCTTTTGTACCAGGCTGTAAACATGTTTTACCAGCTGTAAAAATGGCCAATTTAGCATGGAAGTCATGGCTACGTTCTCACTGCGAGGCTTAGTGCTCAAATCTGATTTTTTTCTCAGATCTGATTTTTGCCTAGCTGTTTACACTGTTGTTATAAATGTGGCTAATATCAGATTTGCAGTGTGAACAGATCATGGTCATAAACTGACCCGCATGCGCAGAAGTATAGTTACGGACAACACAAAATGTCTAATTATGCACACAATGTGTATACTGTATGAAGCACGTTGTCAGACTATGCTTAATATAATTATTGCCCTTTTCTCAGACAACCGTGGTGTATTACATGAACTGTAAAGGGTTGTTCTGCTACTACTAATGTGTATTTCGGCATTTGAAATTTAAAATAAGTCTCTTGTGATTGAAAACACTGATCATTTGTGATTTATGACAACCGTGGTGCTTGTCTGTCTGACCACTGGTGTAGTGAACTCATCAAGGGTTAATGAGCAGCCGCAGACTGAACTGTGAAGGCGGAGTTGGTTTATCTCCGTTTGCAGTTCTTTTATTTTACTTCGTTATAAACAACAGACACGTGCAGATGGGGGGTTTGGGTGCTTGAGTTCCTGCCTTTTATTCGCTCGGAGATAGTTCATCTTTAAAATGAAAGTGCCCCCTCCTTTGTGCACGGATCTCCTTTCCGCTCTTTAGCATAGCGATCATCCCGTGCCCCGATCGTTAACCAGAGTGGTTAACAAGCACTGCCTTCAAAATCTTTTTCAAAATGAACAACCAACTTTCTGTGGTAAAGTAATCGCCCTGTGTGTTATTCTACTATGCTGCAGAGGTGTAGATGATGTTTGCAGCACAGAATGATGACGTATGTCGCTCAAAGATTATGTAAAAGTCACATGAAATCCGACATAACCATTTACACTGAGGACGCATTGCAAAACATCAGATCTGTGTCTGATTTAAGACTACATATGAAAGTGGCACAAATCTGAAGTGAAAAGATCAGATTCCATGCGGTTTGGGCTGTTCACACTGTCAAGACCTCACATATGGGTGAAAAGATCAGATTCGGGCCACATTTGCCTGCAGTGTGAACGTAGCCTCAGTAAACCAGTCCCCTAATGGCCAGTCGATGAATTGCAGTTTCAGTTACTTCCGTATTAGCTTCATGAGGGAGAGCAGGATGTTGCTGCTTGACTATAACATGTCAAACGGGATCATGAAAGCAATATAGAAAAAGCAACTCATGGTAAACACCTTAACCATATTTATTGTCTTATTCAGATTAAGGCAAATAAGTAGATTACTGTCCATGTAAACGTAGTCATTGTCTAAATTTGATTATGTCTTATTTGAAGCTCACTTTTGGTGTCGCACAACAGAGTCCCCTTAAAAGTGAATTTAGATTTCACACTAATTTTAGATTTTATCAAAAAATTAGATTTTATTAAATACATTAACTACAAATGAAACCTTCATGTAACATTTGACCCATTTGTTTGCTGTCTTGAATGTGTGAGTGTCTCATTGTCCAACATATGATACATCTTATTTAAAGCTCACTTTTGGTGTCACACAACAGAGTCCCCCTAAATGGGAAGCTCATCCTTCCGAGCTCCTGTCATCCAATGGGAATGGAGGAGTGGTGGTGCAGGGATTGGACCAAGTGGGTTTTGGAGCTTCAAAGTTCTTCCCATAATCCCAGGAAAAAGCTGAAGAGTTGCCCCGAGACGTGAGGAACATCTCTACAGGTACTGCACACTAAGGCACGGCTCACGGCTTAGCATCAGACCTCTTTGATGCCACGCGATCCTGAAACTTTTGTTAGTTTATTTGGCTGCGTTTTCATGTATAATGTGCATTCGGACTCTTTCTGAAAAGGAAATCCTGCTGAAATAACCCTGGAGCCTGAGCGGTCTTGCTAAAGGCATCAGCGGACTCAAAGGGCTCAGCTGCCAGGTGTTCAATAACACAAGAGCGGAAAGCACTAGGTCAATCTTGGGATAAATCTTGAGAGGAAAAGAAAGAGCCAACGTAAGCAAAGAAGATCCTATCAAATTCATATTTTCTGAGCCGAATGGTAATATCTGACGATAGTGATCGATAGATGAACTTTCAGATAACTGGTTAGGAATGATTTAAATGCATTGAGAGCTGGAGCTGGAGATGAGAAAGCTCCTCTCAGTCCCTCTGAAGTGCTCGAGTGTGAATCTATCAAACCTGCTTTTGAGTGTGTGAATTTTCATTTCTCTCTGTCTCAGAGGGAGAAAAAAAAGGAGAGAGAAATTGGGAAAAAATCTATGGAATTGTGTCTGACATGTATCATCAGAAGTGTAACACACATTAAAACAGAAGGGGTAGCTGCGCTTGAAGAGGTTTTTCAATGTGGTTCTGATTTTTAAGGTTTTTGTTTTTACAAAAATTTTTTTTTTACATTTGTTTTATTAAACAAATTTAATTATTAATAAAATTTATTGAGGAATTATAAGTTATCATTGAATGATGTATATTAAGATTCATTTATTGACCAATAAACAGTTAAAAAGGTGTTCAGGGATCTTATTTTGTTTCTGTATTTTGGGTAGACTGTGCCAATGTTTAGCCAACCAGCTCCAGCACACCAGCCTTAAAGTCAGATTAATTGTAGCTTTAATTCCATACAAGTTTTTTTTAAGTAAAAGTACAATGCAAAACATTTATGTAAATAAATGTATATAATGTTATGTATGGCACCTCATTTTACTGTATTTTTGCTTTTTTAATTTAAAAATGAATTGTTATTGTTTCACAATATTGTTATACCGATTGCATAGTATTTAAAAAATCATAAATTAATTCATTTTATAAAATAATCATTTTTATATATCGGGACAGAAAAAAATATAAACAAAATTTAAACTGTAATAGCAAAAGACTGTAAAACTGTATAGACATTTTTATGGTCTCAGTAAGAGCAGAACATTTAGCAATATTTACTTAAATTATAAGTACTGCTATAATGTGCAGTGTAAAACAGTAAATTACTTTAAGCAGGATTCTCTTTATTACGGTTTACATTAATACAGCTCACATATATAATGTTATATATGGCACCTCATTATACCCTGGTGCAAAGTAGTCCCTTCAAAGGATTTTTTTTACTGCATTTTTATTATTTTTTTATTTAAAATGAATTTTTTATGTTTAATAATATCATCATTCGGAGACAAAAAACCAACACGATCTCACGGCAATTTGTAACTTTTTGATTTAGTGGCAAATTTGTATAAATTCATATGATCTCATTCATACAATTTAGTACAATTTGCACATCCCCCAATAACATTTCAGTTTAGGGCCGGGTTGGGTGCCACGCCTCCTTTTGAAAATTTTACATATTTATGTGACTGAAATCATACAAATTCATATGAATTAGCCACTTAACTGACAAAACATTACATAGTTACATTTTCTCATGAGATCAGGCTGGAAAAAACATAAATTATGCAAATTGCTTAATATTTAAAAACCCATATCATTTTCAAAATAATCATATATACTGTATATAGAAAGATGGGTGTTGCTAACAAAATAAAGGAAGCTTGATGAAAGACTGATAGCCCTGCCGTAAAGGACTAATAGCCCTGCCCTACAGCACTGATAGCCCTGCCCTAAAGCACTAATAGCCCCGTTCTAAAGGACTAATAGCCCTCTCCTAATGCACTGATAGACCTGCTCTAAAGTACTAATAGCCCGGCCCTAAAGCACTGATAGACCTGCCTAAAGTACTAATAGCCCTGCCCTAAAGCACTGATAGACCTGCACTAAAGTACTAATAGCCCTGCCCTAAAGCAATGATAGTCAAACCCTAAAACACTGATAGCCACGCCCTTAAGCACTGATAGCCACACGCTTAAGCATTAATAGTCACACCCTAAAGCACTGATAGTCCTGCCCTAAAGGACTGATAGCCCGCCCTAAAGGACTGATAGCCCTGCCTTAAAGCACTGTTAGCCCCGCCCTAATGGACTGATAGCCCCGCCCTAATGGACTGATAGCCCCACCCTAAAGGGCTAATAGCCCTGCCCTAAAGCACCGATAGACCCGCCTAAAGTACTGATAGACCCGACCTAAAGCACTAATAGGCTTAGTCCTTTTGTTAATCTGGGGACACCACAGCAGAATGAACCGCAAACTTATCCAGCATATGTTTTACGCAGCAGATGCCCTTCCAGCTGCAACCCATCAGTGGGAAACACACACACACACACACACACACACTACGGACAATTTAGCCTACCCAATTCACCTGTACCACATGCCTTTGGGCTTGTGGGGGGAACCGGAGCTATAACAAGGACTACTAAATATAAAAATAAGAAGAGTAAATTTTATTTCTTTGCATCTTAAAATTACATGTTTTGTCTCCATCTAGCTTGTGTCAGGTTGCATTAAAAAAAGGTTTACTGGATTTTCAAAACTGTTTAAGGTAACTGGTTGCAAACAATTTATATTGGCTTATATTTAAACAAATAAATTAAGTTGAATATTACTAATTGTAATTTGCTTGTTTAAATTCAACCCATATAAATTGTTTGCAACCAGTTACCTTGAAAAACTGTAGTAAATCCAATGAATAATTTTTTTCAGTGTGGTATTGAACTCATGTCTCTTTTGCACACTAAACAAAAAAGTCCCCAGCAAACTAATGCATGACATTCCAGCGTATCACTGTTGCATCTCCGAAACTTGCTTGGGAGCAAAATAACTTGAAAAGAAAGCCTCCAATATTCCCTGTGCCTGCTCAGAAGAAAGGCTGCTCGGTTGTCAAGTTTCAAGGGTATTCTCCCTAGTGTGTAAAGTGTTGTTCGGGTAAACTAAAGTGAAGGGAACCGTTCACCGAGATGAAAGGACACATGGCTCTATCAAAGGGCTCGCTTCAGACCCAATCTAGTCAAGCTGATTTCTAGAATTTTCTGTAATGCGACACATGAAACAGAGGAGCAGGAGATGGAGGCGATCTTTCAAATCCAGACCCCCTGTGTGTGCTCGGGTCAGTGGACTGCAGGCTCTACGGGGAGGAAGCCATTTTGTGCCATGGGAGATAATGAAACAGTAGCACGGAGAGCGTGAGGATGGTTGTTAACATATAGAGGCATACAGCTCACCTTTTGGCCACAATTCACATTTATTGAGATCAGAACTGTCATATTGGATTTTAATAATCTTTTTTTTATTATTATTTTGTCACAGCAATCCTCAAGCTTATATGGCTAAATAATGAACTGCTTGATGGGGTACACTGTTAGACATTTTTATTATATTTTTGTGATAATTTACTGTCATCGCTGTTGTTTTCGCAACTGCCCCTTTACAGTAAATTACCTGTAAATGTGTTTTACAGTAGCACGGCCCTACCACAATTTCATTTTACAGTAAAATAACCTTACCACAACTTCTTTTTTATAGTAAAATGGCATTTAATACATTTTAATTTTATACTATGACAATTTTACAGTACTGTAATTTTACTGTAATTTACTGTATTCACATTTTACACTAGCAGTACAAAACCTTTATTTTAAAATAAAGGTTTATTAATTATTATTTCCAAACAAGTGACACATTTTTTCTTTAACCGTCTCATTTTTGTCTTCAATTACAGTAGCAGTGCTTGATAGGGTTGCATCGTTTACCGGTACTATGGTAGTATCATGATACTATGGTCCCTTTCAGGTTGCAAAACTGTGTAGAATTCATGCCTTTTATTGTGGCCTATTGCACGTTTTTTTATAATGCTTCAGTTCGAACGCACATCTGAATCGGTTCATTTCTGTTCATGTTAATATGATTTAGTAGCTGCAACAACCGCAACAATCTATGTAAAAAAACTCACAAAGTAAAATTTTGAATTACTTTGGATTGTTACTTGTTAGAAAACATTGAAACAATTTGTGACCACTTCATATAACAAATTTAATTCGGTATAATTTATATCTTTTTTTTATGTGTTTTTGTTGGTCAGTTATCTACAAAATAAACCAAAAGAATGAATACATTTTAGGTGAAGGTGTAAATAATACTTTTTGGCCTTTAAAATTATGAATTACATTCAAGTAGGCCTATTATAACATAAAATATAAAGAAAATTGTCAGAAATACCAGCCAGATCTCACGAGAAAACGTATTTTACGTAAGTATTTAAGTATTTTATATTTAGTATTTTGTTAGTTTAGTAGCTAATTCGTACAAATTCGTACGAGTTGAGTCGTATGAAATTGTAAGATTTTAAAAAGGAGGCGTGTCACCCAACCCCGCCCCTAAACCCAACCATCATTGGGTGATGAGCAAATCGTAGTAAATGGTACAAATTAGATTGTATGAATTCATAGGAATTAGCCACTAAATCAAAAAGTTACGAATAGTCGTGAGATGGAAATACTATATTTTGAGTTCTAAATTACAGTATTGCAATACTACTTGGTATCATGATACTTCAGCTAGTATAGTATCGTAAGATTAATTAATGGCACCATGACAACCCTAGTACTTGATTACTTTGATTACGGTAAAATACCTCTAATTCCTAATATGAAGTAAGTTAAAGTTTTAAAAAAGGCCCACAATGTGTGTATATTACAGTAGTGAACTGTATAGAAGGTATGTGATATTTTACTGGATGTTTTTGCAGTAAATAACTGTAAAATTGCTGTAGTTTAACAGTTTTTTTGTTTTATTTTACTTTAATCAAATGTATATCACTTTGCTCTACCAAATACATTTGGTGGTGTGACCAAAGAGGGTCCACACTCAATAATGTATTAAATAAATCACAGGAGAAAAGAATAAAACAAATGTTACAGCTGTGAGTCTTCGTCAGAAATCCTATTACTTGGATGGAAAAGGAAATAGTTTATACCATTAAAGGTCTGAGATTTGGAAACAGTAAAGAGAATGAAGGCAGCATAATGCTAGTTAGCCATTGTCATCTTAAATATAGTCTGTTTATATCATTTCATCATTGCTAACATGAGATTTTTAATCTCATGAAGTTTTTATTCATTCATTTTGGCTTAGTCCCTTTATTAATCCGGGGTCGCCACAGCAGAATGAACCGCCAACTTATCCAGCACATGTTCTACACAGCGGATGCCCTTCCAGCTGCAACCCATCTCTGGTAAACATACATACACACTCATTCACACTCATACACTACAGACAATTTAGCCTACCCAATTCACCTGTACCGCATGTCTTTGGACTGCGGGGGAAACCGAAGCACCCAGAGGAAACCCACACAAATGCAGGGAGAACATGCAAACTCCACACAGAAACGGCAACTGACCCAGCTGAGTCTCAAACCAGCATTTTATGCATTTGCAATGAGAACAATAGAGGATAAAACAATAGAAATAAGTGAATAATAAAAAATGGTAAATACATAACCTAAATTAAAATAATACCAATAATAATCTAAATCAGTTTTATTGCCAAGTGTGCTTCACACACACAATGAATTTGTTTTGGCAACAGAAGCTTCCAGTGTACATAAAGTGACAAGTGACAACACAAAATTAAATATGAGAAAAGAAAAAGGTGATAAACATTAAACAGAGATGCAGTTAGTCAAAAATATCTGGATGCTGAATTGTATGTATGTTGTAAATATACAGGTTATAAGGTGCTGTGTACCAATGCGAATGGAGAAAGTATTGCATTGTATATTGCTATAAGGTGCTGTGTACAAGTGCGTATGAGAAAGTATTGCACGTTTATTGCACAGTAGAATATTTAACTAATATTTAAATAATAATAAACAACAACAATAATAATAATTTGTAAAATATTTTTATAACAATAATTTTTAAATCAATTTTAATAAAATAATATTTATAAGAGTAGTACTACATTGTTGTAAACAAAAACAAGAAGTTTGGAGGAGGTAATGGGTTTAGGATTCAAAGAATTACTTTTTTAATTTAAAAAAGTATCTATATTTGTGTTTACTTTTGGTGAATAGTGAAAATAATAAAGATAATTTTGTTTAATATTTTTTTAAATAGTAATTTAATAAAGCATTAATAAAATAATAATTATAAGAGTAATACATTTTTTTATAATAAACAAAAACAAGGTTGGATGAGCAAATGGGTCAGATTCAAATTATTTAGTTTTGGATTTTTGAAAAATGTTGCATCTATTTTTGTCCATGTTTTGTGAAAAGTGACAGTTTAGACATTTGGACATGTTAATAATAATAATAATAATAATAATAATAACTTGAATATTTTTGTATAATAATAAAAAAATAGTATTAATAAAATAGTAATTATAAAAGTAATACTAATTCAAACTATATATATATATATATATATATTATAAAATAATAAAATAAATATATATAAAATAAATAAATAAATAAATAAATAAATAAATAAATAAATACATAAATACATAAATACATAAATAAATACATAAATATACAAATAAAGCATGTGAGGACATGGCAATAGTTCAGTGTTCTGATCTATTCAGCCTCTAATTTTTTTTGTGTGGGTTTTGCATTTTATATAGGGTTGTTTTGACTTTTTAGCAGTTGGAATAACCTGTTCGAATTACAGTAGTTTACTGGCAGATGCATGTAGATCTAAAAGCAACTATTAAAAAACGTATTGGCTCTATCCATGTACACTAACATCTATTTTTGCATGTTTTTGTTGCATCCCTGTGTTAATGTTGAGACATGCGGCTTGTCATATTATTTTTTTTTTCAGCTAGACGATGATGATGTTGAAGATTGCGTGCTTATGTTTGAATAAAAATGACAGAAAACCTAGATGCACTTAAAAACATATATAATAATCCAGAGTTGCACTAATAGCGAAAGCGATGAAAGGTTTCTCTTTTGCTGTGGTTTTGCCTCCCTGCATTAAGATGAATGTGTGCTGCGCCTTTCCGACTTATTTGAATCCGTGCCGCAGACGTCCAATTTTTATCACCTTAGAGGTGGAGATTCACAGCAGACCTGCAAATATGAAAAGTACATTTGTGCTCCATTCCGGTTTATTCCCATCTGCCTGGAGTGCCGGCAATATTAGAAAGCACAGCAATTTTGGGGCTGTATTTTCTGACCGAGCGGTTTGAATCTGGCCCATCTGCAGCCCATTAAATTATATAAAATCACTGGTATTTTTCAAATACATGCCAGGTTGAAAACTGTTAATAAATCTTGGGATGAGCAGCACAGAGAGGAGAGAGCAGTGGTTACGTAAAAAAAAAAAAAAGAGTTTCGTCAAGGTGATTTCAGCCTGTCAGTGGAAATTGCACTCGTCCAATAATGATGAGGTAAAATGGGCAGAATTAGGGATGTATTAGACAAGGTAGAGGACTTTTTCTGCTTTTGCTTGCTTATTTGGAGGGGTTTTAGATTTCACCGGGTCGTATTTTAGCTTTGGCAAACTCAGAAAGCATTTCAGTATTCATTATCACTTGCTGTTTAGCTTTTTTTTTTTTTACACAAACAACTCTAATATACTTCTAACAAACTAATGTTTTTAATTCTCCTCTCACCTTTGGTTCTTTCAATTTATCTTTTATATTCTGAGGTAAAATAGGCAGAATTAGGGTTGTATTAAGTTAGAGGACTTTTTAGCTTTTGCTTGCTTATGTGGAGGGTTTTAGGTTTCACTGGGTCATATCTTGTCTCTAGAAAGCATCTCAGTATTCATTATCACATGCTGTTTAGATTTTTTACATGCAAACGTCTCTGATATATTTCTAATAAATGAATGTTTTTAATTTGTTTCCCTCTCACCTTTGGTTCTTTCAGTTTATCTTTTATTCTGAGGTAAAATGGGCAGAATAAGGTATGTATTAGACAAAGTAGAGGACCTTTTTAGCTTTTGCTTACTTATTTGGAGGTATTTTAGGTTTAACTGGGTCATAACTTTGCTCTAGAAAGCATCTCAGTATTCATTATCACTTACTGTTTAGCTTTTTTTTTTACATGCAAACATCTCTGATACTGTATACTTATAATACATGAATGTTTTTAATATGTTCTTCTGTCACCTTTGGTTCTTTCAGTTTGTTTTTTATTCTGAGGTAAAATTGACAGAATTAGGGTTGTATTAGACAAGCTAGAGGATTTTTAGGTTTCACCGGGTTGTATTGTAGCTTTGGCAAACTCCAAAATCATCTCAGTATTCATTATCATGAGCTGTTCTTTACTGGCTAAGCTTTTTTGCATGCAAGCATCTCTGATATACCTCTATTAAATTAATATTTTTCATTTCCTCTGCTCTAACCTTTGGTTCTTTCAGTTTATCTTCTATTCTGAGGTAAAATGGGCAGAATTAGGGTTTTATAAGACAAGGTAGAGGACTTTTTAGCTTTTGCTCGCTTATTTTGAGGTGTTTTAGGTTTCAGCTGGTCGTATTTTACCTTTGGCAAACTCAGAAACCTCCCAGTATTCATCATCACTTGCTGTTCAGCTTTTTTTTTTACAGGCAAAACTTCTAAATAAATGTTTTTAATTTGTTCCCCTCTCACCTTTGTTTTTTCAGTTTGTCTTTTACTCTGAGGTAAAATGGGTAGAATTAGGGTTGTATTAGACAGAGTAGAGGACTTAGCTTTTGCTTGCTTATTTTGAGGGTTTTATGTTTCACCGGGTCATATCTTAGCTCTAGAAAACATCTCAGTATTCATTATCACATGCTGTTTAGCCTTTTATATGCAAACATCACTAATATACTTCTAATAAATGAATATTTTTTTTATTTCTTTTACTCTCATCCTTGTTTCTTTCAGTTTACCTGAAGTAAAATGGGCAGAATTAGGGTTGTATTAGACAAAGTATATGACTTTTTAGCCTCACTTGCTTATTTGGAGGCTTTTTAGGTTTTACTGGTGTCATATCTTAGCTCTAGAAAGCATCTCAGTATTCATTATCACTTGCTTTTTAGCTTTTTTTTACATGCAAACATCTCTGATACTGTATACTTCTGACAAATTAATGTTTTTAATTGGTTCTCCTCTCACCTTTGGGACTTTCAGTTTATTTTTTTATTCTGAGGTAAAATAGGCAGAATTAGGGTTGTATTAGACAAGCTAGAGGACTTTTTTCTTGCTTTTACTTGCTTATTTAGAGAGGTTTTAGGTGTGTGTTTTAGCTTTAGCAAACTCCCAGTATTCATTATCACTTGCTGTTCTTTACTGGCTTTTTTATGCAAACATCTCTGATATACTTCTAATAAATGAATATTTTTAATTGGTTCTCCTCTCACCTTTCAGTTTATCTTTTACTCTGAGGTAAAATGGGCAGAATTAGGGCTGTATAAGACAAGGTAGAGGACTTTTTTTTTGCTTTTATTTTAGGTTTCACCCGGTCATATCTTAGCTCTAAAAAGCATCTCAGTATTCAATATCAATTGCCGTACTTTACTTGCTAAGCTTTTTTACATGCAAACATCTCTGATGTACTTCTAATAAATGAATAATCTTTTTTTTTTTACTCTCACCTTTGGTTCTTTCAGTTTATCTGAGGTAAAATAGGCAGAATTAGGGTTGTATTAGACAAGCTAGAGGACTTTTTTTCTTGCTTTTACTTGCATATTCAGAGAGGTTTAAGGTTTCATCGAGTTGTGTTTTAGCTTTAGCAAACTCAGAAAGCCTTCCAGTATTCATTATCACTTGCTGTTCTTTACCGGCTAAGCTTTTTTACGCAAACATCTTTAATATACTTCTAATAAATAAATGTTTTTAATTTGCTCCTTTCTCACTTTTGGTTTGTTCAGTTTATCTTTTATTCTGGGGTAAAATGGGCAGAATTAGGGATGTATTAGACAAGGTAGAGGACTTTTTAGCTATTGTTTGCTTATTTTGAGAGGTTTTAGGTTTCACCGGGTCATATTTTAGCTTTGCCAAGCTCCAATTATTCCTTAAGATGCTTGCCAAACACTTGCCGATCTTTACTGGCTAAGCTTTTTTACATGCAAACATCTCTGATATACCTCTAATGAAAGAATATTTTTATTTATTTTACTCTCATCTTTGGTTCTTTCAGTTTATCTAAAGTAAAATGGGCAGAATTAGGGTTGTATTAGACAAGGTAGAGGACTGGCAAACTCAGAAAGCATCTCAGTATTCATTATCACTTGCTGTTAAACTTTTTTACACACAATAATCTCTGATATACTTCTAATAAATTAATGTTTTTAATTTGTTCCCCTCTCACCTTTGGTTCTTTCAGTTTATCTTTTATTCTGAGGTAAAATGGGCAAAATTAGGTTTGTATTAAACATTAGACTTTTTTTTTTTTCTTTTGCTTGCTTATTTGGAGGGGTTTTCGGTTTCACCGGGTTGTATTTTAGCTTTGGAAAACTTGGAAAGCATCTCAGTATCCATTATTATCACTTGCTGTTCTTTTGTGGGCTAAGCTTTTATATCTCTGATACTTCTAACAAATGAACAAATATTTCTACTCCTCTCACCTTTGGTTCTTTCTGTTTATCTTTTATTCTAGCTAATTAGTTTAGATTTATTCATATAAGGCTGTGCAGGTGTCCTCTTTGTTGTATTATTAGACCATTATTCTGTCCTCCACCTGCAGAGGGCGATGTTGTCTTTAACATAAACCTTCTCACTGGTGTAAGAGTAGTTTGACTGTTAAATATTTTTTAGCACAATTCCCATTTGTAAACGGTATTAGAGAACATTTTCTATTCAGAAAATATTTTAACGTGGTAGTCCATCCAAAAATGGAAATTCTGTCATCATTTCGTCGCCCTTTACTGGTTCCAGACCTTTATGAGTTTCTTTCTTTTGTTGAACACAAACGAAGATGTCCTAAGGAGAGCTGGAAAACTGTAACCATTGACTTTTATAGGATTTGCTTTTCCTATTATGGTAATCAATAGTTACAGGTTTTCAGCATTCTTCAAAGTATCTTCTTTTGTGTTCAACAAAAAAAATAACTCATAAAGGTTTGGACCCACTTGAGGGAGAGTAAATTTTAATTGTTTTTGGTGAAATCTCTTTAATGAAAAAAAAGTCTCCTGAATGATTTTTTGAATATCACTGACTAAATTAAAAGTGAATTAAAATATTTTTCTTATCAGCATTGTTTCTACAGTATGTTTTTTTTGTATAATGTTTGTTTTAGGCCTGCAGGATGAATCGTTTCTAAACCAAAATCACAATTTGACAGGGTGCAATTCTTCAAACCGCAAAAGCTGCAATTTTCCCTATTAAATATGATAACAAACATGTAGTTTTTAACAGTTCTGTATATATCAGTTTA
>CAIGQZ010034999.1:9688615-9702339 GCA_903798205.1 Danio tinwini | reverse complement strand
ATATTTATTTTTATAAAAAGCACAAAACAAAACATAAAATATTTTTCAAATGTATTTTTTAAATAAAAAGCGTGCACACACAAAACAAAACTAAACAAATATGCATTTCTCGCTGTTCGTTTTTGTTCTAAATGAAGCAGAATTCTCACTCCATCTGCTTTTTGCTGTCAGCTTTCCTCCTCTTGAGCTCCCACATGTGCTCACTGTGTAATTGTTCAGCCTCCTGTACTTTGTTCCTTCAACTTAAACTTGACACTGTTTTCTTTTTGCCTGTTTTTCTTTCTTTTTTCCCTCTCTCTCCTGACTTTATACGAAGCTCAAGTGATTAACTTTGACAATGGGCATTTTTTCCCCATCTTCAGGCAGATCGTCGCCGTCTCTTTGACAGCTGTCATTTACCATTAGGTCTGTGCTGTTCGCTGGAAATAATTTGATTTCTTATTCCTGTTTGAAACGCTGCCAGTAGTATTGCTTTTGCCTTGATGGGGGAAAAAGCTGCGACACACACATGCGCACACACACACTCTAATCTAGCGTAATAGCTGCCTCTCCTGAGAGTGTTAATTGGGTTTTAATTACTCTTAATTGTAGCTGCTAATTAAGATTTTTTTCCTTGTGTTAAGTACTCTCAAAAGTTAAGTGGGGGGAAATAATTAAGCTCAATTAGTTAATGAGATTAATTATCATTAGACATATGGCAGGTGTAATTGTAAAAAAAGTCCCACCTGCAATTAATGCTGTCACATATTTAACGATGTATATCTGATGTGTTAATTCTGACTTTTCTGAGATAATTAATTAGCGACGGAGTCAGATCGTGCTAACAGTTCATATTCGAGATGTGAATAACAGGTTCTTTATGGTAAATCGTTAAGTACAGACTGTCTTAATGAGTTTTGAAGCACCGGGCTTATGAGAAGTGTTTAATTACTGTTTATTACATATTCAATTACATATTGAAAAAAGTATCATTTTGTCTAATTACAATGAAATATTTGAAGTTATGATTTTACTTAATTGATTTTGCTTGTTGGTATTTAAATTGCATTTATTAATGTATAATTAAATTGTATTAAAATGTGAAATTAAATTAAAATGCATAATACTAATTTGTATAATTACAAATACTAACACTAAATTGTAGAGTTATTAAATTATTACTAAATTAGAATTGTAGAATTTTCAAAAATATTAAAATTATTTTTAAGTTCAATTATATCATATTAAATGCAAAATAGATCATTTGGTAACACTTTATAATAACTACACACTATGAACCATTTATTAAGCATTAGCAAGTAGTGAATTCATTATTTGTTAACCATTAACTCTACATTAATAAGCGCTAATAAGCAGTTTATAACTGCAGCTACAAATGCTCTATTATTGAATTATAACCACATTTATAATGTGCCTAATAGCTGTGCTTTCATACTTTGTTAATGATTTATTTTTCATTACTAAATGAAGTATTGCATTATTTATAAACCAGTTATTTAAACATAGTTGGTCATTTTTAAGATCATTCAGAATGAGTTAGTAAATGATTAATAAACTATTAAAATATACATTTATAATTCTTATTATGGCAACACAGTGGCGCAGTAGCTGTTGCCTCACAGCAAGAATATTGCTGGGTCGCAGGTTCGAACCTTGGCTGGGCTGGGTCAGTTGGCGTTTCTGTGTGGAGTTTGCATGTTCTCCCTGCGTTCGCGTGGGTTTCCTCCGGGTGCTCCGGTTTCCCCCACAGTCCAAAGACATGCGGTATAGGTGAATTGGGTAAGCTAAATTGTCCGTAGTGTATGAGTGTGAATGAGTGTGTTGATGTTTCCCAGAGATGGGTTGCGGCTGGAAGTGGAAATAATTAATTTGAACAAGCGGAAAACACCAGCAAAAACAAAACAAAAAAACAACATTTTGAAGACCTAATTTGCAAGTCTTTAAGGTCACGACTGCATATATATCTGCATTTTACACTATATATTGCATTGTGATCTTTAATACAATCTAAAATGACTCCTTGCGGTAAAATACTGTGCATGACGAGGACGGCATTAAATTGGGCGATGGCTGTAGATTGACCTTGTGTCTTTTATCACGCTGATGAAGTCCTTGAAGGCTACGTGCTCTCCGGATGTGCCCCAGCCATGCACGGAATAGAAAAGCGCCAATCACATCACTTAAGTTTTATAGGAAATGTACTATTTTACTACATCAAATGTTCGATTTGTAATGTGGCTGGATGGAGCTGGCAAAGTGCTGCAGCACATTACGTCGCTTTAGGCTTTGTTAGCTCTCTGTTTTTCCCTCCATCTATATCTTTCATTTGTCCACACGCAATGTACCCTCTCTCTCTTTCTCTCTGTCTGTGTTCAATTGAAGGACTCGGTCTCTGTCACATTCTGTGAAATTGTATTTCAGGAAGATGGATCCTTTTCCTTATATACATGACACGCAGGGAAGCATGACCACCCCCACCCAACACCCAGACCCATGGCTTACCTATATTTGTTCGCTAATACACATGCGTGTTAGATGTACACACACACAAATAAAAACGACACACTCTCCTTTTTGCCCCCAAGACGTTTTGCTGGTATTTGCCGTCTGATGACGTTCAACTGACCTGACTGTTTTGCTTCCTGAGCCGTGATGCGATACAATGCAACGTTTCTGTGCCATGTTCATTTTTAAATGAGCGAATACCACACTTTCATAGTGAAATCCAGTCGCATTAAAGGCCAGTTCGTAGATATGATTAAAACTATTGGTGTCCACATTAACAATTCTCGGTACAATTTCTTATTGTTTACATTTTGTTGTTTACCATTTTCAGTTTTTCAGCACTTGTTAAAAGATTTATTTTTTGTTTATTTTGCCTTTGTTTTGAAGAGCAATGGAGCTATATATTGGTGCTGACACCTATCGAAACACTTTGTTGATAATTATTATACTGTAAATGCTGATTAGTTTGCTTTACTTAAAAAAGTTAGTAAACCCATTGCTTTTAAAGTGATTAGTTGAATTCACTTACAAAATTGAGTAACGCCATTGGCTTGAAATGATTAAGTAAATGAATTATGAACATAATAATATCAATTAAGTCAACATAATGCTAGCTGGCAGTAGGTTTTTATGTTCCTATGTCGAGTTACTTCACTGGTGTTTCGTTTTTTTCTGAATGCTACCTTAATGTACACTGTAAAAAAATAAAAAGTTGAGTTTTAATTTTAAATGTTAAAGCCAGCAGCTGCAATGCAATTTTGAGTTTATTAAACTTCAGTGTTTGAAGTTGTGCCAAATTATTTTTTTAAGTTGACCGAAAAGGCTGGCTTAAGTCAAGTATACTTTATGTAATAATTTGGCACAACTTCAAACACTGAAGCTTAATAAACTCAACATTTCTTTGCAGCCGGTTGCTTTAAAATTGTAAGTTATCTCAACTTTTTATTTTTTGAAAATATGGAGAAATAAAAATGTTAAGACTCCTCAACTGAATATTTTACTTTCATTGAACAGTTCCAAACATGCAGCTGAATCATTTTTATGAGTAAATTCAGCTCTGACCTCAAAAATATGTCCACCTAACAATTTTAAACTGAGTTAACTATTCGTAAGTTGGATTTTTTTACAGTGTACAAGTAGCTAAAACTCACTCATTCGTCCAACAACTTTAACCATGATGCAGAGTTCAGACTGCATGATTTTCAAAGTAGTCGTGTCACGGATGTTTTCACACTGCATGGACTAGTGTTCTGTCAGTGCTGTGTTTACACCGCATGGATCGGCGACAGGAGAGTTCATACTGCATGACTTTAAAATAGAAAGAATCACAGACAACTTTGACCAAACTACGTCTCACAACCAAACAAACGCGAGAAGTGACATGGAAACAACGTGAGGTCACGTAATATATTGTTTGTTATTACCTACATAATGTAAACAGAAGGCTTTAGCTTTGGAAACATGTGTTGCTCACCTGGCTTTTGAAGAGAATTAACAATCTCTCCTCAACTTTTTTTTGCTTTCCGACCTGATTGTGATATTGATCTAATTACACGTGAAACAGAAACAGTGCTCCTGCCAAATTTACACTAGTTTTACCTCCATTTATTGGATCCAAATAAACTGAAAATGAGCACTTTTAACTTCTCCCCCAGCCTCCCTCTGGCCTGCAGGTACCCGTACTAGTGAATGCTGCTCTCTCATTGGCTGTAGGTGATCGCTGATGTTATTTTCAATCAGAACACATTTACACGGCATGATTTGAATCGCCGACAGCTCCAGATATTTAGCACTCCAAATATCTCACGGGTGTCGGCGACTCATTGGCGATTCTCTCATATTGCGTCCTTGATAGTTCACACTGTGTGATTTCAGGCATTTGTTGGCGATTTCTCAAAACCTGTTGGCGAGTCAAAATCAGGGCTAAAATCATGTAGTCTGAACTCGGCATAAGGTAAGCACAAAACAAAAGTTTCCATCTGGAGCTCCTTCACGGGACTTCACTTCACTCGTGGCTCTTAGCACAGGCGCCCACCCGCTTCCCTAAACCCAACCGACAGTGTCTTCAAAAGCAATCCAGAAAAATAAAAGCCCTCACGGGCGCCTGATTTTTTACAACGTTTTCAGATTTTACCACATTCTCACCCTGTCATTTACTTGTTTATTTTATATTTTTGTTTGTCATTTCTGCTTCCTGGAGCTGTTCTTCATTGGACTCGAACCTCGTCGTTGCGGTCAACTTGATCAGCTGGTAAGCATGAAAAGGAACAACGTCATACAGCTTTGTAGCATCATTTTAAAGACGAAATGCAGCCATATGTTCCTCTGGCTACATATTTCGCTATCTCCAGTTTTCAGAATGAGCCAATGTTGCAAGCCAACCAATCACAGAGCTTGCGCTATGCATAATTGTGATGTGTAGTTACATTTTTTTTAGGGTTGTGCATCAGCTTCGGCATCAGGACGATATCGAGGGCTGCGCCGGACCATATGTTTGCACTTGACATAGAAGTATAAATCAGCCTTGACAGAACCTTTACACCCCTTCAAGTAAAGTGCTACCACGCAATGTAGCTTGACACTAATTTACTTACTTACTTACTCCAAGGGCTGTTTATATCGAAGTTGATATTTAGCCGCACTATGTTGGTGTTTCAAAACATCTCATTTTTACCAAATGGGTCGTCAACTCCCAAACTGGAGGACCAGGACATACACGTTTTTATACTCCAAGGGTTGTTTAAACAATTTTCAATCTGGTTTCAGAGCACATCACAGTAGAGAGAGCGCTCTTATAAAGATAATCAATTATATCTGCCTAAACTAAATATAATGACTACAGCCCTATTAACACTCTCTGCCAATGCATTGATGAAATGAACAATTGGATGTGCCAAAACTTTCTTCAGTTAAACAAATAGAAAACTGAAGTCATTGTGTTTGGGAACAGAGATGAGGTTCTCAAGGTGAATGCGTACCTTGGCACTAAGGGTCAAACAACAAAAAATAAGGTCAAGAATCTTGGTGGAACTCTGGAGTCAGATCTGAGTTTCAATAGTCATGTCAAAGCAGTTAGTAAATCAGCATGCTATCATCTCAAAAACATTACCAGAATCTGATGCTTTGTTTCCAGTGAAGACTTAGAGAAACTTGTTCATGCTTTTATCAGCAGCAAGGTAGATTACTGTAACGGCTTTCTCACGGCCATTCCCAAAAAGACAGTCAGACAGTTGCAGCTCATCCAGAATGCTGCGGCCAGGATTCTGACCAGAACCAGGAAATCAGAGCACATCACACCTGTCCTCAGGTCTTTACACTGGCTCCCAGTTACATTCAGAATAGAATTTAAAGTATTATTACTTGTCTATAAATCACTAAATGACCTAGGACCTCAATACATTACAGATATGCTCACTGAATACAAACCTAACAGATCACTCAGATCATTAGGATCATATAAACTAGAAATTCCAAAAGTTCAGTCAAAGCAGGGTGAATCGGCTTTCAGTTACTATGCCCCTCGCTGCTGGAATCAGCTTCCAAAAATGATCAGATGTGCTCCAACATTAGGCACATTCAAATCCAGACTGAAAACACATCTGTTTAGCTGTGCCTTTACTGAATGAGCACTGTGCTACGTCCGACAGATCGCACTATTATGTTTTTCTCTTCTTTTTCATTCTTTTACAACCTGTTTTAACCCATTTTTATCTGTTTTTTATTATCTGTTTTTATTTTTTCTTACACTTGTCTTTTTTATTCTTGTTTATGTAAAGCACTATGAATTGCCATTGTGTATAAAATGTGCTATATAAATAAACTTGCCTTGCCTTGCCCACATACACTACAGATAATTTAGTTCATCCGATTCATCTATTGTGCATGTCTTTGGACTGTCGGGGTAACCGGAGCACCCGGAGGAAACCCAAGCCAACACGGGAAGAACATGCAAACTCCACACAGAAATGCCAACTGACCCAGCCGGGGCTCGATCCAGCGACTGACACTAAGTTGCCATAACCTTTTTAATAATTATGCAAATTGTTCATTTATTAATAATTTAAGGCAACAGGTTTACCTGCTTTATTAAGTAAAGCTTATTACAGTGTAATTACAGTAATCCTTGTTGTTCGTGGGCCATTAGAGTGTATTGCGAGTATATTGCTCTACCATATATGAAAAACCAGTGGGAGTTGGCTTGTAGAGACAAGAGATGAAGGGATTTATGGGGTTACCACTGTTGTTTGTCTCCTCTGGGCACAATATGGAGTACATGCGCTCCGCAGGTGGAGCCAGACGCTCACCCAACTCAGTTCTCCGAGAATCTTCACCGGATGTGTGTATGTGTGGGTCAGTCTGGCGGAGAACCCTGGATGAGCCAGGCAGCAGCAGAAATATAAACTAGATTAATAAAACAACAGCGCGGGACTCAAAGGAGCCAACAGACCCCCCTCAGCTCCCCTCCCTCCTTGTTAGCGCCGCTCCCTAATATCAGCGGGAGACCGGGCTTCACGGGCCCCGCAGAGGCCGAGCCGTGTTTGATTCTGCCTGTGTTTTCCCTCTCGTAACGCACTCCTACTTAACCAGGACAAAGATCATGTGTGGATGAGGAGCAGCGGGCCCTGCTCCGTCTCTGCGCTCCTTCTTGTTATCCACCCAGCTTGCCTCTTCTCATATGCTCCAGTGACCCCAAAACACACATTCATTTGCACAGCACTGGCTCCTTCCTCCTTCCTGTTTTGACTCACCTGATTTTGCTGGAGAGTTGGATTGAGAATTAAGCATCAGTCTTGTTCACGCTGAGGAGGCACGTGGAGTGGATTTTAAGTGCAATTATGCGATTGTTGAATGTAAAAAGGACTGAAGTCTTGTGTTGTCATGAGTACATTTCGTCAGGTGTATCGAATAGCATCTTTACTGGACTGTTTGCTCATACACACTGTAAAAAACAACAGTTGTTGTTTTTTTTATCCACCAGAGGTCGCTGTGTGCACTTTCTCAAATTTCTTTCGCTAGTGCCATTTGCGCCTGCTGTTCTCACGTAAATCCACTTCCCTAAACTCAACCAACAGTGTTTTCAAAAGCAATGCAGAAAAAGAAAAGCCCTCGCCTGATGTTTACTATGTTTTCAGATTTTACCACATTCTCATCCTTTTATTTACTTGTTTATTTTATTTTTTGGCTTCTGTTTTTGTCTTACCTGTTTTTTGGAACTGTTCTCCGCCGGACTCAAACCCTGTTGTCGTGTTTAGCTCCTCTCTGCGTCTTAAGTCCGCCAACGTACATGGCGAACTAACTGGACAAACTGGAAACAGCGGGATAGCTGTCCATACAGAGGTAAGCGGTGAGCTAGTAATCATAAAAAGGAACGGCATCATTCTGCCCTGTAAAGATGCAATGCATCCATACGAACTTCTGGCTACATAATTTACGATCTCCAGAAATGTATAGAGGGCTACCTTTGAATGAGCTTATGTTTGTAAAAAATGCTAAGTTCCAAACATTGAATGTTTTGTGTTGGGACAACATTCATTCATTTTCCTTCAGCTTAGTCCCTTTTTTATCAAGGGTCGCCACAGCGGAATGAACTGCTAACTATTCTGGCATATGTTTTACGCTGCGCATGCTCTTCCAGCATCTACTCGAATATATATATATTCGAGTCCTGATCAGTAGGTAACGTCCGGTTCCGATCGAGTCTGAAACCATGTGAACGGGTCTGATTTCTGATCACGTGATCGGATCTGGCCATCCCTATGCTTAGCTCAGGTGCTCCAGTTTGTAGGGGAGCATAGATACTTTTTTTTTATCTAGATTAATCTCACTGTAATCTTGGAGTGAATCTAGATTAACCTAGATTAAAATGGCTCATTTGAATTCTACTGAAGGCATTTAGAATGTGTGCTACCCAAATAATGACTAAAGTAAGTCTTTGAGAACGGGTTTCTCAAGCCAGGTGCCGCATTAGACCAGGGCCTCATCTCCTGTTTCCAAAATGTATCACAGACTACTTGAGAAACTGTTCTACTATGATAATTGGTGATGAAAATAAATGATGTTCAATAAGATGTACTCGTGTTTACTAACTGTATATTCCGTTAAACATGAATGTTGAACTGTAGGTCTACATAAGCTCCAAACAGCGATTTTTGAGTACATTAATCCGACTAAAGTCATAACTGAACTAAACAGAAATGGAATTAAGACTTGAAGTATGCAGATATTAGAGGCATAACTAAAGTAAACACCGCAATCAAACTATTACCGTCATGTAGAACTTTTTGGCCATATTTTCCGACAACAAGATACACACACGTGGCTGTCAGTAAAGGACCACACACACACACACACACACACACACACACACACACACACATTGCCATTTGGCGTGCGTTATTAAATTCCATAACACTCTCACCAGTCCTTTCTCCTTATTTGAGTCTAATACCCCAGTTTGTCACAGGGGCATGAATGAAATGTTCATGAGTGAAAGTTAAACTGCCAAACTGCAGTTAAAGTCACCCAAAATTACAGGAAACTCTTACATAAAAGCACTTCACGTAAACACCTTAATTATATTATTGTCTATTAAGGCAGATAACTAGATTACTGATGTCCATGTAAGCGTAGTCAGTAGTGTCTTTAAAGTATGTGAAGGATCCAGAAGAGCATCCTGCTGATTTGATTCAGAAGGGCACTTTTTGTCAGACGGCTCACCAGTTTGACTTTCATTCACCGTCATTCATTTTAAAAAGCACCCGGTCTATTTTATTTGTATATGTTTTACTGGAACACATAAACTCTACAGATGCCTGATAGTTAGATGTGGAGCTAACATTAATCAGATTCACTCTAGTGAACTGCATCCATGTTAGCACGTCACGTTTGATGTGGTCATTTCACAGTAGGAATACACACAGGTTTGAAGACTCGTTCTCGCTTCTTACAGTGCAATTCGGTCAGGTATACATCTGCGCTAAAATATTAAGGTGAAAGTCATCATAGCGTGCGTAGAATAGACCCAGCTCCCAACCCAACTTTAAGAATAGATTAACAGCGATATTTTTTTATCGACCGATAAGAGTCTTGAGTTAACGCACCACATTAACACTGATATTGGCCACCACTAATATATATATATATATATATATATATATATATTCTCATTATTTTTAAACACATCTATAGTTTTGCGATGGCACAGAGTTAGAGCTCTTTCACACAGAAACAGCAACGTGTGCGCCATGACATCACTTTGTTGCAGAGAGACGCTATTGGTTAAATCCTGTCAAAGTAGAACACGGAAGCAGCTTGAAGCGGAAAGCGCGAGTATGTCTGTGGTCTGGAAATATTATAAAGCTGATGACGACAACATTGCCATAGCAAACTGTAACATATGTAAACTCAGGATTGCCTGCTGGGTATTTTAAGTTGAGGTGCAACTTGTTTTTATATTTGATTTTTTAATATTTACTGTTGCACTAAAGTCCAAACGTGAAGAATTAATATTTTTTATTACTTGATTTTTCCAGCTACCTCACAGAAGTGCTCTGTTTGTTGTTGATTGTTAAAAATAAGGTGAAATAAATAAAAAAATAAGGAGCATCTTGGACCAGTTTCTTCGTTCGTCTTTTTTTTTGTATTATAGAAATATCAGATTAGGTTTCGGTATCAGTAGATACTCAAAATCAAATGATTCTCACTCAAGGGAAAAAAAAAACAACCTCATCGGGACATCCCTAGCTAAGCACCGATCATTACCATGGGGAGAACATGCAAGCTCCACAAAGAAATGCCAACTGACCCAGCCAAACTCGAACCACTGACTTTCTTGCTGTGAGGTGACAGTGCTAATCACTGAGCCACCGTGCCACCCACTTGTATCGATTTTTACAACCCTTGACAATTAAAAGGAGGCTACGTATTAGAAATTCTTACCTCTTATTTATATTTGGTGATGACTATGTCTGTGGGTGTCACCATTCAAAATAAAAGCGCACCTTCTCGCTTATAGAGTCTCATTTCTCATCGTCATAAATTAAAATAACGACGCACTGTATGACAGCTGAGTGAATTCCCTGAAAATAAAGCAAACTCTGACAAATGTCCTCATTTAGTTACTCCAGACTTGACATTTGGATCATCTAATCAACAAAATTCATTTCTAAAAATGTGATTTTGTGATTTTGCCACTTTTTTTCCCGAGTCTATGATACCAAAAGGAGGGTTTAATGTTCTAGAGTCTTGTATAAGAAAATGAAGGTAAGCCTGGGCTGAGATGGTTTAGGATTTGGGCTTTTGCTCTAATCCTATGCTAAATTCAGATCTACAACTGTGCGTTTTTTTCGGTCTCTCTTTTTCCCGTCTCTGGTTGTGTCTTTAAAAAGTGATGATAGCGCATGGCTTCCCAGCTAGCAGAGCCCCAAGGCAAAAAAAATGTACATGGCTGCTAGGTACTGTTACGCTTTCTGCTTTCAGAAACAAGCAAACCCCCTTAAAGGATGCTGTAGTGGGGAGGGAATGTCTGCGAGCCGGAGGAAAGGGGAAAAAAAGAGAGAGGTTGAGATAGAAAAAAAAAAGAGAGGGAGAATTGGGAGGCAGGGGATGAACGTAGGAAGCAAGGGAGACCGAGAGGGAGGGAGCGAGAGATGTCTTAGAAAGAGAGAGAGAGAAGAAAAAAAGTCCTCACAGTCCCCCAGTTCTTTGTAGAACATTTAGCTTTGACCCTCCCTTGCTTTTTCTCCTCCCTTCCACCTCTCACACACACACACACACACACACACACACATACACACACACACACACACACAGGCCAACAGATCTGCAGGATACAGTAGTCGCCAGCATTTTATATCTACCACAGTGCTGTTTTAATACATATCTCCACTTCAACAGTGTGTTTGTGCCCACAGAAAGAAAGCAGGACAGGCAGAATTCAGAAAGAGGTGTTCATGATGCAGTGACAAAAAAAAGACATCCAGAGTATAGGGCGTGAGCTAGAAATCTTTATTTTTGTTATATTTTATTATTTTTTATTTTGGGTTGAAGAGATTGCTGAGGAGAGGCTCGACCCGAGGAACTCTGGGTAAGTTTTTTTCCCTCTCTCTCTCTCTCTCTCTCCCTGTCTCTGCACTGCTGATTACGATGCTGCTGATTGATTGGTTCACGCTTCTGGATTATCATGGCCGGCTCGTCACCGGGTACCTGATGATGAGAGAATAGAGAGGGAGAGAGAGGGCAGGGGAGAACAAAACAAGAAAAAAAAATCAGGGAGGCGTAGCTCTGAAAGTGACACGGCGTGATTTTTGTGTTTACTTGTGTGTTTTCTGGTCCCAATGCCTTCGTTAGTTTATTCGGCTACTGTGGAGGAGGGGTTTACCTATTGGGGCAGGCCTTTTTGTGAATATGCAAATGAGAGGCGCGTGCACTGAGTGAGGGGGTGTTTACTTTTGCTCCATAGGAAGTCTAGATTTTTATTTTTTTTTATTTTTTTTTGTGAATTGGTTGAAAGATACGACCTGGGAAAGAGCGGAAATGGCAGCGTGAGTTTTAGGGTGTATTTTTATGCCACTGACAAGACATGATTATTGCTGACCCCCCCTTCCTCCTCCTCCATGTCGCTCTCCAAACAAACGCACACGTCCTTCGCCCCTCCCTGAAGCGCGTGGCGCTTTTTTCAGCCTCATTTGCATGTCAAAGCAGTGGAAGGCACTGTGCAGATTAGTATGAGATGACATAACGATGTAATGAATTAAACGCTGCCGTTTAGCTGTTGCGCGGGGCGGCGCTGCTGACTGAGCTCATGGGAAACTCTCCCATCGCTGTTTCTCGCTTCTGCATTTGAGTCAGTCACACCTTTTAGCTTTTTAAAGAGGCAATCATTTTTATTGGTATGTTAGTAACGTGTTCGAATTTAACTTTATTGGATGTGTGTTGTTTTAGTGTCATTGAGATGCTTGTTTTTCATTTAAATCAAGTTGTTCTTTTGTTACATTTTTGACTTGTTTATTTTCTAAATGTGTCTGTAACATGTTTATAAAATATTTTAGATTTAATTACAGAACTTACAGTAACAAATATTAGAGGTGTGAAAATTAAATTTCAGTTTAAATTTAAGTTCATTTAACACTTATTTTGTATTAAATAGCATTTTGAACTTTTATAATCAGTGTGTGTCAGCTTGTGTGTATGTACAGCATGTATATATATATATATATATATATATATATATGTATGTATGTTAGAGCTGCACAAAATATGGTTTCAGCATTAATATCGCAATGTGCACATCCAAAATAGTCACATCACACAGATATGCAATGTTCAGTCTGAATTATAGTTGACGAGGAGCTATAGAGTTGTATTAAATTACTGTATTTATATGAAATTTATATGATTTATGCAAAAAATAAATAAAAAGTCCTGTTTCTAGTCCAAATATCAACATTTTAAAGTGAAAACACGATTGTTTAACTTTTACCCCATGCACAGGCAAACCATTTTTCTTGTTTTTAGGAAAAACTCTTAATTTTGACTTTTTTTTTTCTGACGATGAAAACGAAACAATATTTTTACTTGGTGTTAGATTTATTTGATTTTTGGACTAGAAATGAGACGAAACAAAGCAAGAAAAGCTTTTTTTTCCCTTTGCTTTGTGATTATAAAATTCCTGACCTTAAATTTAGACTCTCCAGAAAACCATCAAATAGAGCCATTCAAAACATCTTATGGTACTGTATTTATATCGCAATATTTATTGCAGAAAAATAAAATATCACAATATCAGATTTTCTCAATATCTGTATATGAATATAGAAACTTTGTTAAATAAAATAAATTTGTAAAATATAAAATAAAAACATTGATTGTCATGTACATCATTATTTGATGGTATAACCCTGAATTTTCAGTCATAATAAATTCAGACCAATGGTCATTTTATGTGGAAAATTATTTTTGTAATTTAAAATTTAAATTTAAAATATGAAATATTAATAATTTACTTAAACCCTTCCTAAATAAAGTCAAGTTGTCATTTCAAGATTTTTAAGCTGCCTATTAATTACTTCCATAGTTTAATTGGCATACCACGTAATTTAAACTCTTTAATATATTGACAGCTGTCATATTAAAATAACTGAAATGTTTTTACTGATTCTCGCAGATATAAGACAGTATTATGAATATTGGAAACACTTTCCAAATCAGACCATCGCAAA
>CAIGQZ010034999.1:9624107-9638615 GCA_903798205.1 Danio tinwini | reverse complement strand
TGTTTAACGGAGAGAAGATTTTTTCAACACATTTCTAAACATAATAGTTTTAATAACTCATCTCTAATAACTGATTTATTTTATATTTGCCATGATGACAGTAAATAATATTTGACTAGATATTTTTCAAGACACTTCTATACAGCCTAAAGTGAAATTTAAAGGCTTAACTGGGTTCATTAGGCTAACTAGGCAGGTTAGGGTAATTAGACAAGTTATTGTATAATGATGGTTTGTTCTGTAGACTATCGAAAACATATATAGCTTAAAAGGGCTAATAATTTTGACCTTAAAATGTTTTTTTTTAAATTAAAACTACTTTTATTCTAGCCGAAGTAAAACAAATAAGACTTTCTTAAGAAAAAATATTATCAGACATACTGTGAAAATTTACGTGCTCTGTTAAACATCATTTGGGAAATATTTAAAAAAGAAAAAAAATCAACAGGGGGCTAATAATTCTGATTTCAACTATATAATAGGTGATCTTTTGCAATTTTTGAAATATATGCTGCATATATGACATATATTTTATATAATAAATGTGAAATCCAGTATGAACTTGTTTGTCATATGTATTTTGCATATATTGCCATAAATCAGATTTTTTATATGAGTTGTGGCAGCACAGTGTGTGTATATAATATGTTATTCCAGAATCTGCAAGGATTCAGAAACTTTACTTGTGTGGTTTACATGTGAGACAAAACTAGTTGTTTTGTTTCAGCTTTTTGTATGTGCAAGAACACACACACATGGATGTAAGAGTGTGTGTGTGTGTGTGCGTGTGTGAATGATGGAAAAGCATCTGGCTTTTTTTATGCAATGAAGTGTGTCTGCGGCACATTTCTCTCGGTGGAGGTGTGGGTGTGGGTATAAAATGCCTGCGGTTGCCTTGCAGGACTGATGCTTCTGAAACCCACCATCTCTCTGCATTCCCTTTCAACACAAAAAAACATGTCCCCCAGCTAAGGTGCTCCTACACTGCTTTCACCATCACTATTTCAAGAGAAAACAAAACTGTGAGCTGCGCTCGCCCAGATACTAGAAGTTGTAAAGGTGTGTTCGCCGCCTTTCTGAGCTGCTGGCGGAGGCCGATCAGGGCTGAAACCTTAACTTTCCCCTCTCTTTCGCCTCCTTCACGTCCACGCTGTGTGCAAAATGTGTTTGCAGTAATACCTATGGCCCCCCCTTGCGTGGATTTGCGCAAGGTATTCATCACATCACACGGCCAGCGACATGTTGGGATTAGAAAATGATGTTTTATTTGCATGCCGTGGCGTTAGACGCTGCGTGAGCGCTAGTAACCTTGTTTGAAATGTTAAGATCGCAAACAAATAATGCAAACACAAAGGGAAAAATGCGGAATTTTGAATCCCGTCTTGACTTTGAAATCATCTTCAGTGGTTGCTGTTTTCTCTCTAATCAGAAACGTATTAGTTCCATCAGTGGCAGGAAGGCGTTTGAAGTAGATCTAACAACATAAATATCTAAATGTCGAGCAGGAAAGCTGGATGGGATTTCCATGCAGGTGAGAGTCGAGGGCTTCGCTAATTGGACGTGGCTACTTGGCGCATATTTATGTGCATATTTACTATCAAACATTTCTTTTACTCTAGTTTTGCCTGACTAATAATTCATCTGTTTTTCGTCCCTACGTGTGTGTGTGTGTGTGTGTGTGTGTGTGTGTTTTCTCTCTCTCCGATTCTCTGTGTTGTCTGGTTTGGACCAAAGAAAGCCTTCGGGGTTCTGGTTTAGAGTCCTGTCAGTGTATTTTTTTGTTCCTCAAGGGGTGGGAGTGTGTGTGTGTGTGTGGGTTGGGGGGGGGGGGGAAAGGGCTGTGCGATCATAAATATTAGAAGCTGCAGGGAGACAAAGGGGCTAAAATGGAAAGGCTTGGCTGGACGAGGGGACCTGGCCATGTCATGTACCTCAGTCATTTTTCTTCTGCGCTTAGAACTCAGTCAGGGGTTTAATTGGAATCCAGACTTCAAAGAAGCCCTCGCCCCCGTTACAGCCGCCCCTCCTCTGCTTTCCCCAGCCCGCGTCCATCCGTCCACTGCAGAGTAGCTCAGGCAGAAGGGACGCAGGTATTGACGGGCTGCATCTGCGGATAGAAAACCTCATAAAAACAATACTTCTTTATTGGTTGCTTGAAGAACCTTGCAGTTTTAGTATTTCACACAATGATATTTCTAATGAAAAAGGCTCTGTGTATTTCTCAATTGCTCTTTACTCTTAGAAAAAAAGAGTTTGTTTTTTAAGAGATCTGGGGAACCAACAATGGCTTTTGTTCCCAAATCGTTCGTGCTGGTTTTCAAACAACCTCGAAAAAACTAATTTCTCATTCATGACCCTGGACCACAAAACCATAAGGGTCAATGTTTGGGAGGATGAGATTTATACATCATATGAAAGCTGAGTAAATTGACTTTACATTGATGTGTGGACAATCTTGGGATAGGACCATTTTTGGCAGAGATTTGATAATATGGAATTGAAAAAATTGAAATACTGAAATCACCTTTCAAAATGATTCCAATTTAGGGTCTTAGCAATATATATTACTTATTAATAAAAAAATACTTTCAAAATATATTTATCATAGTAAATTTACAAAATTTATTATCGGCACTGGTGGGAGGCGTGCGTTGGCTCGAGCCTGCAGGCTGAGTGCCTTAACACTGGTTTATACTCGACGCGTCCGCTATTTCACGTTCATACGGCGAATGTGACGTCATTGCTGTTTTTGCTTTGGGTGCGCGGGACATGATTTCGGCTGTTGGAGTGCACTTTTTTTTTAGGACTTGAGCGAACAGTTTGCACGACACCGCCTTTGATTTGAGTTGAATGTGAAACACTGAAGAAATTTTGTATAAAACAGGTACGCCTGTACAGACATCTTTTTGATCCGTTCATGCGGACAATCAAAGGACCAATAGTTCTTGGCTAGAAATTGCAACAGTAGTGGGAAAGGAAGAACATTTTTGTTAAAAAGTTTAGAAAAACTTGAAGGGTAAGTTTGTTAAAACCAAAAAGAGGCCATGGCAAAAGTAGAGGCCCATGTGGTTTTAATATACAATTACAGAATATGTTTTTCCACCATTCATAGGTTTTACACTGATGTATATATTACAAGTTTGAATTTAAAACAAATTGTTACAAAACTAACATGAAGTCAGAAATTATTTTTTTGATAACTGGAAAAGAATATTTAAACAGTTTACAATATACTGATAAGGTATACCTTGTTTTTCTAGGCTTTATTAGTGGTAATGGTCAGGAATGTCGGAATATTATTGCCTTTTTAGCATATCAATAGAAAACAAACTAGCCAGACAGTATTGTGTAAATTGTTGAGTGGGTTAAATAAATGTAATTTAAATTAAATTTTTAGTAAGTGTACTTTTTTTTGTTTTTATTCTTACCATGATAAATATATATTTGTAGAGCAAGCCATGCTCTGTTGTCAATAATATATTAATAAACTTTAATAGGTGGAACTGTCCGAGATATGAACAAAAGCAAGTGTGCCTCAAAGTTTGATTTAAAAAAATCTTGAATGGTTATAAAAATCTTTATAATCATTAAAATAATTTATACAAATAAGTGTGACATTCTGTTTATACAACAGTTTGACGGCTTAATCATTTATATAAAAAAGAAAATGAAACACCAAGCCTTAAAACCCATTTTTTAAAGAGGAACTACTTTCTTTTTTTTGAGAGAGGCGTGGGGCTTTTATAGCATATAATTTCCTCATAGCAAGAATATTGGCTGCTTCTGAAATCGCCATACTGCATTTGAATTTAAATTTACTACTCAACCATTAGAAAAATGTGTTCTATACATTATGAATATTAGTATGAATGGAACTCAGACGTACTACATCTGCCATTTTGTCATGATCACATGACTTACCCACGTCAGTTACTTCGCTTCACTCCCATTCATGAATTCTCTCACGGTGCATTATAGGATAGCATAGCGTCCATCAGATGCGCACTTCAGAATCGTGCCGGAGGTAGTAGGTCACCTGGGTACTTTTCACATACTGTTTTTTGAATTCTATAGCTGCGTCCCAAATGGACACTATGCACTTATGCACTTACACACTGAGCAGCACAGTATATGTATGTAGTGTCATCCCAAATGGAACACTAATGTTTTTTTACTAAGCAGAAATTCAAATTGTTTCGCAAATGACGTTTGACGGTTGCCAAATTAGTGAAATAAATGATCAAAGTTCCAAATAATACCTGTCATAAGTATAAGCGCATTTACCATCGGGAGGCGCTATAATCACTCTTGTAGGAGAATTTTGCTTTCACCATGCAAAATAAATAATGTAATCCAACATCAATGCCCAATAGCACCGCCCCTTCCGCCACATGAGCAAAGCTGTGGGCGTTGAGTGCGTGAAGTGTCCATCATTACACACTTATTTTTATCAGTTGAATAAGTGCATCAGCCAGGTAATTAAAGTGCACTTATTATTTGTAGAGTTTTAAGTGTGAATGCACTACTTGAACTATTTATACTACAAAATGGCGTAAATTAGTGCATAAGTATGCGATTTGGGAGGCATCTTATGAATTCGGACATACTACTCGGCTCGCGTAGTGTTTTTAGCGTACTATATAGTATTTAAGTATGCGATTTCGGATGCTGCCATGGTGTCTGAAGCTGTCAAACTGACACCAGCAGAGAAGAACAACCACTCCAAATGCAGAAGCAAAAGGTCAGATTTTGATTGAAGATTACCAAAATAAACTATTTATGTTTACTGTCGGAAACAAGTGTGAAATTGTGCCTGTTGCAGCATGATGGGACGTTCTTCTGTCCTCACAGAAACTTCTAGCACTGAAAAGTGGTCAGTTTCTTCTATTTTAAAGGGGTGGTCCAGAGTGTATTTTTAAGGCTTGGTTGTGTTTATAAGATGCAAAGCTATATGTGCTCATGCTTCACTTGTAGAAAAAATATATATATTTTTTAGATATCTTTCTTAGATTATATACAGCTACTCAGCTAATTTGAAAACGAATGTCATATTTCCTACTTTTTGAAAGCCTCAAGGGGCTCTGATTGGTCAGCTAACATAATGTGCTGTGATTCGTGGATCAGCGCCACGTCACGCCACATTAGCTGAACCAGACAGAAAATTAGGAGGACACAGCTGAACCTCACACCTACTCACTAAAATAAAATCTGACAAGTCTCTTTCATATATATTCGGAATAAGCATGTGTAAGTAATTTGAAACGTTCTCATATCTTTTGCGAGTTTGTTATTTGTAGATGTAGAATGCAGGGAAAGTGACCGCATAGAGAGACACTGCAGCGCTGCGGAAGATTGTGGGTGTTTACAGCGGTTTGATGGATAAATATGAATTTGTAGCAAAATGTTTAGCGGTGTCAAACAGCATTTCCCATTGTTTACATCCTTGTTTACAATGTACTGTTAACGCTAGAAACTGTGTATGTAGTTGATCAATTTTAACAAATGAAATACCTACAGGTTGTGGCTCACAATCCACAGCTTCGTCGGTTGGAGGAGTTTGCAGCCGAATCCAGCACTGAACTGGGAGAGATTCTGGAAATTCCAACGCAATCTCACGGCAATTCGTAACTTTTTGATTTAGTGGCTAATTCGTATGAATTCGTATGATCTAATTCGTACAAATAGGTACGATTTGCTCATCACCCAATGACGGTTGGCGTTAGGGGTGGGGTTAAGTGCCACGCCTCCTTTTTAAAATTTTACATTTTTGTATGACTGAACTTGTACGAATTTGTACGAATTAGCCACTAAACTGACAAAACATAAAACACGTTTCCTCGTGAGATCAGGCTGGAAATTCTTCTTTGTCAAATGCTGTGTGGAGTTTGACCAACCACTCTAAATGCAGAAGCAAATGATCATATTTTGATTGAAGATTACCAAAACAACCATGTTCATAGATTAACTGAAAAATACCAATGTGTGCTAGTAAAGTAAACATAGTAAATTTAGATTTTACACAGACTTTGTTTTTGTATGTGGCTGAGCTGTAAATGAGCAACCACTAAGCAATAGCATTCTCTCTCTCTCTCTCTCTCTCTCTCTCTCTCTCTCTCTCTCTCTCTGCATACTGTACAATGTGTCTTAACAACACAAGCATATGTCAGATATTGTCATACATGTCTTGGGAGCTGCATACGATATTGTGAGAGTGGCTTTTCACGATCTGTCACAAACATGTGCTTGACACAGAGTGATGTGAACGGCAACAGGCCACCGAGAGGAGCTGTGCACCCTGTTCATACCCTGTAAAAAAACCTCCATAAATTAGTAGTTTTCCATATTTTGTGATTCATTTTTATTTATTTATTTTATTTTGACCCAATTTATTTATGCATTTGAATTACATTATGGGTCCTTGATCTTTCTACAACTTTTAACCTTAAAGAGATTGAAAAAGTGAGTTTTATAAACATTTTTAATAGTTTAAAGTGATATATTGTCTGGGTTGGTGTTGTATATTACGCAAAAAAAAAAAAAACCTTGTAATAAAATTCCAGTACATTTCCTGTTATTTTACAGAATTATTTCTCTATATATTATTACCAGTGTTGGGTAAGTTACTTTAAAAAAAGTAATAGATCACAGATTACTGACTACTACTGTAAAATTGTAATCTGATTACATTACTAATTACTTAATGTAAAAAGTAATCAGATTACTAATTACTTTACTGTGAAGTTACTTCAAAACATATTCAATATACCTATAAAAAATACTAAATCAACTGCAGCTCTTTCAGTAATTTAAAATTCAGTGAAAAACATTACAGTGGGTTGATCACAGCAGCTTGACATATTCAAAAGACTTAAAGACTTAAAATGTAAAATTCTCTCATCGTTTACTTGTTCCAAACCTGTTTGGCATGAAGAAAACTGGATACCTGTAACCAATAACATCCATGGTATGCAAAAAGCACTGCAGTGTTTCGGTGTTCTGTGTTTGTCTGAGGTAATTAGTCTACCTAAATGTGTATATTGCATACAAAGCATGAAGCTGATTGGTCAATTCTTGTCGCTTGACTCACGGTTTTCAACTGGTGTGCCTGGATAAATGCAAGCGTGCGCAACATGTGTCCTCCTTGGTGACGAGGATTGTCATGGAATACTTTCTATTCAAGTGCTTGAACAAGTTGCTGGTCGAGTTAAAAGCAGTCGAAAGTTCTTTAGAGGCTCGACATAATCATCTTTCACACAGTGATACGGTAAATATGCGGAAAATTCCCGAAACGACTTTACTGGAAAATTAAATAAAAAAAGCGCTGTTCACACAGGCACGGACGTTCCAGAATTTTTCAGGAAAAGACTATTCACACATCCATTCCAATATACCGGTAAATGCTAACATCAACCAGAAATGAGCTCTAAACTGCTATGCTTGTTTTTGTAAACATAGAAGGGGTCAGGCTTTTTTTTGATGGTTTCACTTTTATTTAAAGCTTTAGCATTCATGCAGCTGCTTTGTCCCAGAGACATCCAAAGGCAGAAGCACAAACCACAGCTAAAGGTTTACACATATATTACAATTCTGTGGATGGATAACTATTGTGAACAACTTATGAAAACATATGGAGGAACACTTTCGCATGTCGATATGTGTGTGTGCTGCCGCTCATCGGAGCACTCCTTTACTTCACGTGTGCACACGCGTCAAGCAACTGAAGCAGAGCTTGAAGGTAAACAAACAGCGGATATCATAAGCATTTTATTGATAATTTTTTACACAGTTGGCATTTAGAAGGAATGTAGAAAGTTTATCTGACTAACATTCAGCAGATAAATGTGTCTGGAAAAATATTCAAAGGCTTTTATTTTTATAAACAGCACAGATGTGAATGCGTCTGAATGTTCTGATTGGCTGGAATAGATGCCTCACGTCAGCGCGTTCTAGGCGTGAACTCGCTCTTTCCGGCAATTTTCCTTCTGTGTTCACACAGCGCAGCATTCCTGCAAATTATCAGTAATCTTACAACTTCTTTTTGAGGAAAATTGCCAGAACAAATTTACCTGTATTTTCAAAAATATGCCGGTAATTTTTCAAAAAGGTCTGTATTTGTGAAAAGGGCTATAGACATTGCATTTCACAGCAATATTTTAGTTTTTACGCTCAATGAAAACAAATTAATGTCTGTATTTCCACTTAAGGAAGCAATCACTTTCGTCAGCAACCATTTCAGCTCACGTTCTCCAGCAATTTAAAAGTGCATGCTTGTTAACAGATGCTGCAGCAGAAAACGTTATATAAAAAAGCCTTTTTTCTTCTAAAAGCTATATTTGTAACGTAAGTAACACAAATACACTGACTTTAGTAACTGTAATCAAATTACACATATTTAAAATGTAATTTGTTAGATTACTGCATTCCCCAAAAATGTAATTAGAATACTGTGGAATGCGTTACACCCAACTCTGATTATTACTTATGGCCCGTTTCCTCTGAGTGGTACGATACGGCATGGTTCGGTTTGGTATGCTTTTATGGCCGTTCCGCGTACCGAACTGAACTGTACTGTACCACTTTTTCTGCACCCTTTCGAAAGGGTACCAAACACGAGAAAGGGTACTAAAAGGTGGAGCTACATGCGCAGCTGAACGCTGATTGGTTACAGAGATACATCACGAGCTTGTGGAGCTAGCCAGAATCAAAACAATGGAACAGCCATGTTTTAATAAACAGCCGAGATATTATCGTAATATTGTAATATCGAGATATTATCGTAATACTTTATGCATATAATAATGAGCCATGGTTGACCCGAGCTCAAACAAACCTTGTCATCGTCTTGATGAACAGCCACAAAGCCAAGAAGAACAAATTCTGCTGTGTCCTGTTGTTGTTTTACGAGGCCGTCTAAAAGTGCGAGCAGTTTCACTTTGTCCAGAGAGCTCGCGATTGCGTCTATATTTGAAATAACGAACTTTTTGAGTTCATATTTTTAACGTTTTTAACGATCATTGAAGCGCTCTGATATTTATTCAGATGCGGACAGGAGAAGCGTGACAAAAAAGCAGCAAATGATCCTTCTGCAACCTAAAACATGAACAAACTGCCATGTTTAACTATTATCTCACTTTTTGGACTATTATGAACTCGTAATGACAGAATTACTCTCTAACAGAGGCTACACATGATGCTGAAGATTACAGACACTGATGAGAGGTTTGCACTGACTGTGGGCTATATTTTGTGTTGTTTTTTTTAAACCAAATAATGACTAAATGTATGTTGTGTGTAGTTTTCTGTAAGTGGTAACATATCAGAGACTTTAAGGGTCTGTATGTGTTCATATATGTTGCATTTATTTATTTCATATAACTGCAGATGTTACAGTAGGCTTTTTCGCACTCATTGCGAAATCATAGATCTGCAGTTATAATCAAATCATGTTCACAGAAAGGTTCATAATAAACATTTATACACAAGTATATAAAGCATCTGTGTTGTGAGAAGTGCTTCTCATATGATATGTGAACGACCCGTACTGTGACATTTTCATGAGTAAATATGACATCGTCTGAAACTTTTTGTCGTACACCACGCCCACCAAAAGGGTACCCTTGGTAGTGGAAACACAAGCTTTACCGTAACCGTACCGTAACGTAACTCTCAGTGGAAACGACCCATTATACACTGTAAAAAATAATCTGTAAAAAAAAAAACGGTCAAAAGACTGGCAGCAGGGCTTCCAGAAATATTCCGTTAAATTACAGAAAATAACTATTACACAGAATTACAAGCAAAAACTGTGAAATTACAGAACAGACTTTACGGTCAAAATTCATTACATTACAGTTTATTACTGTTGATAATTTGCATAAAAAAGTAAGAAAAATTTAGATAATCTGTAAATAAACAGTAATTTCTTGCGTTATAATAACAAGTTATTACCGTCATTTTACAGATTATAACAGTTGTGATACAGGTAATTACTGCCATTTTACAAATTATTACTATAAATATATAATTTATTATTGTAATTATACAGATTAGTTAATTATTTTAACAATTATTATTTATTCAGGTTATTAACGTAATTATGCAAATTTATTTATGTGATTATAATGATTATTACTGTAATAAAGCAGATTAATTAATGTGATTATACAGATTAATTAATGTAATTATGCACAAAAATCTCTAAATATTCCATTTTTTTTAATAAAATTCCATGTTCCAAAAAAGCTTTTAAAGAATGATTAAAACATTTTTAAGCACAAATAATTGCTGTTGTCATAAAACACTGTAAATATAACTATAAACTCTAATATAGTTTAACAAACATTTTTAGGGTATGTAGGTGCAAAACTGTTATACGTATATCTAATTTTGTATTTCTTTTTTTTTCTTTTTTTTTTTTTTACAAAAAACACATTTGCTCATCATTTAACAACAAAAACAAGGTTGGTGTCACGTGAGGATGCCTGCGCAACAAAGTTGAGGATCAAATAGCAGTTTATTAGGAACAAACAGGTGCATACAGATAATCCCAAGCATAAAGGCGGCAAACAAAGTGACAAAGCAAAGTAAACATTTGACAGTTCACAGTGCATTCATTATATGCAGCCAACAAACTATAGGCTATTATTTGACATTATTAATCTTTAATCTTTATATGATTACTATATGCAGTAGTACTAAAAACAAATTGACAGAATTTTTTTTCCATATATTTACAGGAATAATTTGTAAATGATAACTTAAAATTATGTGTTGCTCTCTGAAAATACAAAAAACAAATCATTTAAAAACAGGAAAATACCGTAATACCAAAATGCAAGCAGTAACTGTAAATTTAATGTTAGAATGTTTTATTACTAAAAAATATCTGTAAAACAATAGGTATTTCACTGTGAAATGAAAAATACTGGAAAATTCTGTAAAAAAATACAGACAATTACCTGTAAAATATTATTTTTTTTCTCTTTATTTTTTTACTAAACTACTAAAATGCCAATAGGTGAATTTGGTAGGCTAAATTGTCCGTAGTGTATGTGTGTGAATGAGTGTGCATGGATGTTTCCCAGTGATGGGTTGCAGCTGGAAGGGCATACACTGCGTAAAAACATACGCTGCATAAGTTGGCGGTTCATTCCGCTGTGGCGATCCCAGATTACTAAAGGGAATAAGCCGAAAAGAAAATGAATGAATGAAAATGTCAAAAAAAGTCCCTTTTGTTAAACTGCAGAGTTCAATTTTCAAGATTAAAAGTCAACAGAGCAGAGATCAACATCCCATAATGCAATTCACAACCATAAATATACAGAAAACTCTTGTGAAATACGAAAACTGTTAGTTAACAGATATGTTTTACAGTGTACCAATAACCTCATGTTTGTGTTTACAGTCCAATAAAACACCTCTTAATAACAAACCAATTAGCATGTGTCGGCTTTTCCTCATTTGTTTCATATTTGATCCATCAAAGAAGAAAAGGTTCGGAGGTGAGGAAAAAATGTCCGTACTGTAATTAATAGAAGTATATGTGGTTGATATAAATACAGTAATATATGCAGCAGCGTAATTAAGCGCTGTCTTCAGATTCGCGTAGTCCTTGTTAGCACTCTGGAGGAGACGTTTTTGAAACCATACCTGATTTAATATGTTTCGTAGATGTAATTATAGGTAGGAATAAGAGAGCCTATTTTCAGAGCTCTAACAAATCATTTTTTCCCCATTACAGATGGAAAAGGTGTTAATGACACCTTGTCTTTTGATTTTGTGGCATGAATTATAAAGCAGCTGTATTATTTGAAGTACAGTTAAAAGGTGAATTTCAATCTTCCGAGGACCAGGAATGTACGGACACCCCAATTTAGGCACTTTTCCACGAGGGCAAGAGTTCGTTGTCGGAAACAAATGTGAAATTGTGCCTGTTGCAGCTGAGGAGATTCATTCGGCGGTAATGATGGGACGTTCTTCTTTCAACGAAGGAACTTATAGGGCTGAAGAGTGGTCAGTTTTTTTATTTTAAAGTGTTATTATGGGTGACACAGTGGCTCAGTGCTCACCTCACAGCAAGAAAGTCGCTGGTTCGAGTCCCGGCTGGGCCAGTTGACATTTCTGTGTAGAGTTTGTATGTTCTCTCAGTGTTCGCCTGGGTTTCCTCCGGGTGCCAAAGACATGCGCTATACAGTAGGTGAATTAGGCAAGCTAAATTGTCCGTAGTGTATGTGTGTGAATGAGAGTGTATGGGTGCTTCCCTCTGATGGGTTGCAGCTGTAAAGGGCATCCGCTGAGTAAAACATAAGCTGGATAAGTTGGCGGTCCATTCCTCTGCGGCGACCCCAGATTAATAAATGTCTAGGCCGAAAAGAAATGAATGTTGAATGAATGAATGAATGTTATTATGGGGAGGGTGGCACGGTGGCTCAGGGGTTAGCACTTTTGCCTCATAGCAAGAAGGTCACTGGTTCCAGTCCTGGCAGGGCTAGTTGGGATTTCTGTGTGGAGTTTGCACATTCTTCCCGTGTTGGCTAGTGTTTTCTTTGAGTGCTCCGGTTTCCCCCACAGTCCAAAGACATGCGCGATAGGTGAATTGGGTAAAACTAAAATGGCCGTAGTGTATGAGTGTGTGTTTGTGAATGTTTCCCAGTACTGGGTTGCGGCTGGAAGCGCATCTGCTGTGTAAAACATTTGCTGGAATAGTTGGTGGTTCATTCCACTGTGGTGACCCCTGATAAATAAGGGACTAAGCCGAAGAAAAATGAATGAATGTTATTATGGGCTATGTGTGTGTGTGTGTGTGTGTGTGTGTGTGTGTGTGTGTGTGTGTGTGTGTGTGTGTGTGTGTGTGTGTGTACGTCACACATATGGCCGAATGAAGCGCTGTCACACACTTGATCTACAGTACAGTATGTCGGCCTTGATCTCGGTAGAAGGCCCACGTGTAATAAAACACAGATGAATTTTTTGCTCGTAATTGACATGAGCACTTTTAACAAGCATTCCGCTCTCGTTATTAAATATTTTTTCTCATGATTTGAAAATTCATTTTTGGAGGAAAGAGAGTTTTGTGTTGGTCTAATATCACAATGAACCATAAATAAATAAAACTACAGCAAGTATGTCATATAATACATCCTCTAATAGAAAAAAAATCTGCAGGACTTAACTATGATAAATAGACCTCACTTTAGGTCACAAAGCTGGATGAAATTGTGTTAATAAAGCATTTATTAGCATACATAGTAACAATTACTATATGTCTGAATGATAAGATATATAAATGTTTAAATAGTTTATCAACCATTTACTAACTCATTCTGAATGATCTTAAAAATATTCAACTACTCTTAGGCTGTACTCACACTATGTACAGTTGCCTTGAACCGGGCCAAAGCACGATTGTCCCCTCTTCCTGTCTCCCCCGACGGCCCGCACTCACATTACATTCGGGCCTGAGCACGCTTACATCATCGATGATGTGCTGTTCAGTTTAGGAAGAGAAGCGATCTCGCTCAGCACAGTGGAGATTTCTTTAGTCATATCGTTTAAGTTGTTTGATATGCGGTGACACGCAGTCTAATATTTCGCCAAACAGATCAGCTACTTCTGACGCTCATAAACAATCCTAAAGTCCTCGTGCTGCAGGTATTAGGAGGTTTGCTGAAGGCGCAGCTGACGTGCAGTGAGAGTGTTGTGTCTTTAATAAACTATGACAATTTTGCGTTCATTGAACAGTACAAATGATTAATTAATCCAAATGAAACAGTCCTTTAAAAGTCATGTCTTGCTTTCAGTTTCGGGCTCAGGCACGCTTGCACTCACACTGCAAATGTACCACGCCCAAGTGAACCGCGCTTAGGCCTACCTCTTCCAACCGGGCCAGGGCCACCCAAGTGAACCGTGCCTTAACCCAATTCAGAGCATTCACACTTCTCAAATGATCCGGGAAACAGGCCTGGGCATGGGATAGCATAGTGTGAGTACGCCCTTAAATACAAATGGTTTGTACTGTAAATAATGCAATACTTAATTTAGTTTTGAAAAATCAACCAGTCACAAATTATGAAAGTACAATTATTAAGCACATTATAAATGTGCTTATAAGTCAATAATACAGCATTTCTAATTGTAGTTATAAACTGATGACTAACGTCTATTAATGTAGAGTTAACGCTTAACAAATAATGACTTCACTAGATTCTAATGCTTGATAAATGATTCATAGTGTGTAGTTAGTGTTACCGAAAATTCCATTAAAAACTGAGAATGTACTGGCAAAAAATTACCGGGACATTTTTGGGGTTTTTTTACAGAAATTTTACAGATTTTTTTTTTTTTTTAAATGAAGGAAATTACGTAAAAAAAACAAACAAAAAAAAAACAAAAAAAAACAACAACAACAGAGAATGTCCTGGTAATTTTCTGCCAGTTCATTCTCCATTTTTTTTACAGATCGATCTATCTATCTATCTATCTATCTATCTATCTATCTATCTATCTATC
>CAIGQZ010034999.1:9581034-9611839 GCA_903798205.1 Danio tinwini | reverse complement strand
ATATGAAATTATAATTAAGACCTACTTTAACGATAATAAAAAAATGTAAAAATTATCAAACTACATACATTAACATACATTTAATGACGATACAGTAAATTTATTTACAAATAACATGCATTTTAAGTGTCTGAATACATCACATTCAGTTCACAAGTACATTATTCATTCATTTTCCTTAGGCTTAGTCTCTATTTCAGAGGTCAGCACATAGGAAAAAACCGACAACTATTCCAGCCAATGTTTTACACAGTGGATGCCCTTCCAGCCACAACCCAGTACTGGAAAACACCCATACACTCACACATTCACACACACTATGGCCAATTTAGTTAATTCAATTCACCTATAGCGCATGTCTTTAGACTGTGGGGGAAACCGCAGCATCCGGAAGAAACCCACGCGAACGCAGGGAGAACATGCAAACTCCACATAGAAATGCCAACTGACCAAGCTGGGACTCAAACCAGTGACCTTCTTGCTGTGAGGTGACAGTTCTAACCACTGAGCCACAGTGCCGCCCTTATCTCTTGTTTGTAACTCAAGTCTGTTGTAGATCTGTATCATGGTTTCAGGTATGACCAAACGGAGGCAGCATTTTCAACCTGCAGGCACACAAACACACACACACACACTGAAACTCCTCACACACTCTGAACAATGAGAGGATGAAGATTGGGTTTTAAATTGAACGGCATCGTCTTCTCTGATGCTGTCATGGCCACATTGATTTATCTGTGCATATTTTAATTTGTCCTGGACACAATAGACCATTATCACAATCACTGCCGGCAATTACCCCATTATTTCTGCATTCAGTTCGCAATTTTAATTGATGGCCATTTTTAATGATGGCATCCAATTAAAAGCCATCCATGGAATAAAATGTTTGGCTGAGTTATTTAAAAAATACAACAATAAAACATGCATATATATGTTTCAGCAAAGTAGTATACAATATAGGTTAACGCTGGAGTGTTTTTAATTGATGTCATGCTGTTTTGAGAGAAAGACGGACTGAGCTGTCAATGGCTTCAGACAGGTATAGAGCGCCGCGGACTGAAAGGCAATTCAAGTGTTCAATTATTGACACAGTGTCAGATGTGTGCCATAATAAGTCAAGGAAAAGACACATTATGATGTGCAGTTTCAGCTCTGGGCACGGAATAACTCCGCCGCAGTCAAGAGAAACAAGTGTTGGGAGTTTAGGGCAAATTTAAAGTTAATGTTTGTTGTTTAAAGTACATGACCTGTAAAAATATGTACAGTTTTTTATATTTTTTCCCTCAGGTTCTATTTAACAGAGAGAAGATTGTAGTTTTAATGAATAATAGTTTTAATAACTCATTCCTAATAACTGATTTCTTTTATATTTGCAATGATGACAGTACATAATCTTTTTAACCCAGGCTCCTTCTGAAAATGTACCATTATACTGTACATTTCTTGAGATCGCCTAATACGTCCCAGGAGGTATGTTTTTTTGTTTTGTTTTTTGCAGTTTTTGTTTACACAAATCCACTAGAGGCCGCTGTGTACGCTTTTTGAGATCTCAAATTTTTCTTGGAAGTGCTATTTTTGCCTGTTTTTCACGCCTAATCCACCAGAGGCCACTGTCCTACTCTTGTTCAGGCTCATTCTGAAAACGTAGTCCTGTGGATGTTTCTGGAGACTGCGAATTATGTAGCCGGAGGTACGTATGGCTGCATTTAATTTTTTTATTTAATTTTTTTAACGAATGCTATGGGGCGGTATGGCACCGTTCCTCTTCTTGCTCACTAGCTGACTGCTTACCCCTGTATGGTTGGCTTTCCCGCCGCAACCAGTTTGTCCCGTTAGCTCATCATGTACATCGGCGGACTTGAAACGCAGAGAGGAGTTGACCACAACGATGACGGGGTTCTGGGGAAGAACGGTTCCAGAAATGAGATAAGACAAAAGCAGAATCCAAAAAGTGGTAAATTCCGAAAATGTGGTAAAAACCAGACGAGGACTTTTCTTTTTCTGGACGGCTTTTGTAAATCGCTGGTTGGGTTTAGGGAAGTTAGTGGGTGGTCTGGTCCACACTGGTCGATAAAATTGGTTGGGTTTAGAGAAGGAGGAGGGTGGGTCAGTCGATTGGTTGGTCGGCCAGTCAGTCATTCATTCAGTCAGTTAACAGCGGCCTCTGGTGAGTTTACGTGAGAACAGCGGGAGCGAACGGCACTCGCAAGAGAAATTTGAGATATGAAAAAGAGCACATAGCAGCCTCTCGTGGATTTGCGAAAACAAAAACTGCAAAAATACGTATCTCCCGGGACGTAATTTGCGGTCTCCAGAAACGTCCATAGGACTACCTTTTCAGAATGAGCCTTGGTTGGTTTTAAAAAGCACTGATTGACCCACCCACCCTCTTCCCGAAAAAAACAAAAAACAAATAAGATTTTTGTCCAGAAGAAAAAATATTATATGAAATACTGTGAAAGATTCCTTAGTCTGTTAAATATAACTTGAGAAATATTTGAAAAAGAATAAATAAATAAATGTAAAAATGGCGGTTCATGTGGCATCCCCAGATTAATAAAGGGATTAAGCCAAAAAGAAAATGAATGAATGAATGTTTAGAAATGTGTTGAAAAAATCCTCTCTCTATTAAACAGAAATTGAGAGAAAAAATAAACAGGGGGGCTAATAATTTAGGAGGGCTAATAATTCTGACTTCAACTATATCTATTTATCTCTATTAGTCCAGAGTCCAGAAGGAAAAAAATATAGGAAATACTGTGAAAAATATTAAATAAATATTGCACAAGTAGGTGAGTAATTTGGCCTTCAACTTTATAAAGCAGTTTTGAAAATTCTGGTTTGCCTTTACAGGAATAAATTACATTTTAAAATATACTTAAATTGATACTTTATAACAGTTTTACTGCATTTTCCCTCATAATTCAGCTTTGGTGAGCAAAAGTGACTGCACAATATTATCATTAAACACATTTATTTAGAGAGAACAAAAAGAGGCAATTTTATGAGTTTAATATCTTTATAATATGCATATAATAATGTTGTTGGGTGGCACAGTGGTCAGCACTGTCACCTCACAGGAAGAAGGTTTCTGGTTCGAGTCCTGGCTGTGCTAGTTGGCATTTCTGTGTGAAGTTTGCATGTTCTCCTCGTGTTGGTGTGGGTTTTCCTCCGGTTTTCCCCACAGTCCAAACACATGTGCTAGTTACTTTAATAAGCTGAATTGGCTGTAGTGCATGAGTGTGTGTGTGTGAATGAGAGTGCATGGGTGAACTGGGTTGCAGCTGGAAGGGCATTCACTGCGTAAAACATATGCTGGAATAGTTGTCGGTTTATTCTGCTGTGGTGGCCCCTGATGAATTAAGGGACTAAGCTTAAGGAAAATGAATAAATGAATATTGTCTTTGCCATAATGATAATATATAACATTTTAATATTTTTTTTTTTGCAAGATACTAGTGTTCATCTTAAAGTGCTGTTTAAAGGCTTAATCCGGTTAATTAGGTTATGTTAGGGTGATTAGGCAAGCCACTAGACAACAGAGGTTTGTTCTGTAGCCAATTGAAAAAAAAAAAAAAACAATTTCTTAAGGGGGCTAATAATATTGACCTCAGTATAAAAAAAGAACTGCTGAAAATGTATTTCAACCAAACGAAAAATGAAATAAAATAATAATAACAATAATAATAATAAAAAATAATAATGAGAAGATGAAGAAAAAAATAGGATAACCGGAAAATTGCAATGTTAAATAGCCCACATATTCACAGCAGCAGCTATTTTTACAAGTTTTTCTTCAACCCAGGCTCATTTAGAAAACGTACCGCTATACACATTTCTGGAGAGCGCCAAATACGTCCCAGGAGCTATGTTTTTTTCTTTGTTTTGTGAATGCACCAGAGGCCGCTGTGTACAATTTTTGAGATCTCAAGTTTGTCTCGAGAGAGCCATTTAGGCCTGCTGTTCTATAATGTAAATCCACCAGAGGCCGCTGTCGACTGACCCACCCACCTCCTTCCCTAAACCCAACCAATAATGTTTTCAAAAGCACAGATTGACCACCTACCCACTTCCCTAAACCCAACCCACAGTTTTAAAAAGCAATCCAGAAAAAGAAAAGCCCTCGCCTGATTTTAACCATGTTTTTAGATTTTACCACATTCTCACCCTGTTATTTACTTGTTTATATTATTTTTTGGCTTGTGTTTTTGTCTTACCTGCTTTCTGGAATCGTTCTTCACCAGCCTCGAACCCCGTCATCGTGGTCAACTCTTCTCTGCATCTCAAGTCCACCGACGCACATGGCAAGCTAACTGGACAAACTGGTAACAGCTGGAAAGCCTTCCATATAGCGGTAAGCGGTCAGCTGTTAGCGAGATAGCATTTATTTTAAAAACTAAATGCCGCCATACACACTTCTAGCTAGATAATTAGCTATGTCCAGAAATGTATATAGGGCTACGTGTTCAGAATGAGCCTATGTTGTTTTTCTTTGATATAGACCGCCAGTGTTGGAAGGATTAATGTTTATAGACCTTAACACATTCTGCAGTGACGCACAAACATATGTGTATGTGACTGGCTGCTGTTTATTGTTTGTCAGAGCAAGAGAAAGCATGTGTGTGTGTCTGTGCATGTGTGAGGCCAGTCCTTCCCCACCTCCGGCTCCATTGTCCCCCTGCCAGCCACATTTGAACTTAATATTCCATGAAATAAGGTGGCCCATCAAACCATTGTAATCGTGTCAGGTTAATAGAAGAAGTGAAATTATTTCCCCTTGCACTCTTTCAAACTCAACCACTTCCCTATCTCTCTTTCTCTCTCGTGTGCACGTTCACCAGCACATTTCCGATCACGCCGCTATATTATTTGTTTGTTCCGCTCCCATAAAATGCTTCCCTCCTCCTATTCTTAGTATCTGGGCTGAGAGACTCACAGAGTCTTTTCAAACCTTTCGGACAACGTCTCATCATAATAAACACCTTACATATCGCTCTTTCACATGTATAGAGTGGTTTGGAATCAGCTTTGGTCTTTGCTGTGCTTTGGAGATTTTTGGACACTTCTTCTTTATTCACCACTGGATTTTCTGTCCTCCAGGACTCGAGACTGCAGTCTGACCAGGATGTCCAGCGTTAGTCTCTTAAAGGAATAGTTCACCCCTTAATGTACACTGTAAACAATGCAGTGTTCTGCACAATTTATTCATGTTGTCCCAACACAAATTGATTAAGTTAACTTAACACTTTTAGCAAATTTATGTGGATTGAACATAAAAAATTAAGTTGTCCCAATGAAATGTCAAGGATTGTGTTGTTTCAGCTTATTTTAAATTAGTTTGAACAAGTAAAAAATACATATATATTTTTGAGTATACTCACTATTTATTTTCCCTGAAACCTTTTTAGTTTCTTTTGTTGTTAAACCCAAATTACAATGTTGCAGGCTTTACATTTGTACAACTAACCAACTATTAAAGAAATCAGAAATCTGGGGTCTGAGGGAGTTTTGGCGCACTGGAGAAGTGTTGCCATGTCCTGATATTTCTGCTTTTTTTAGTGTCTTATAAATACATTAAAGGCTAAAGTCTGATCACACTGCATATAGCTCAAACATGCTACATAAGCAGCATGTATGTGTGATATGTATTTTTGAGAAACATAGGGATGTCCGTGTTAGTATTTTTTACTTTCACTTTTCAAAGTTACTGATATAAGGCTAAAAACAAATACTAAATATATATGTATGTGTAAATATATGTACGTGTAGCCTACATTTACAGTTTGGCTAACTAATTGTTTGAGGTTTTGCCACAAAATGCTCTGAAAATCAGTCTGTTTACTCACTCATTATAAACAATATATTCACTTACATCAGATAAGGCACTTGACGGACTAAAAAGGCAATTTTATGATCATTACCTCTTTGCTCAGGCCCATACAAGTGTCTTTAAATTTGAGAGGTGCTCTGATTGGTCAGATGGCCCAGTCTGTTGTGATTGGTCTACTTTTTATAAGCCAGTGTCAGAAACTTTTATAGCTCTTAAAAACAGTGACATGAACTATAAAAATGTCTGTGGTTTTACCATATTAATGGGATATGTGCACACTGACATTTAATTTTCAGACAGCCAGTCCAAAAGCTTCCGGTGAACTGTCTTTCTATTACAAAATCGGCACGTTTAAGATTTGTTTTCTTTAAAAATAAGTGATCTTCACTGCCTGATCAATATACAATATAAAGCGTGTCCCAGACCTGACAAGAAGCACTGCATTAAATTAAATTTTTTTCTCACCATGCCTTTAAAATATAAACATGTATTTTACCCCAGTATTTTCAATAAGAGCTGCCACTGACGGCGCTAGAGTTTACACGGTCTTTTACCTCGTTTTATGCTTAAACAACTAAATGAATGCTTTAGTTTATTTAATTGTTTGTCTTTTAATTATATTACGATGTCGATGCTGTAAAAGGAACCTTATAAAATTCTAAATAGTCACAATAACCCTTCACCGAAAGTTTGCAGTTGGCTGAAAAACACTAGCTGTGCATATAGCCAGTCGGAAAAGGTGCAACTTTTTCAGGCCTCAGCTGCAGCTGCAGAGTTTGAGGGTCAAAGTACACACTGTTCGCGGCCAGCCATTGAGGCATTATTAAGATTTGTTACCAATCATGCAGGTTTGTGAAGGAAGTCAGACTGGAATGTAGTTCTGAATCGCTTCTTTCTTTCGGTAGACAGTAAGCCTATTTATCTGCACTTTGTTCTTTGGAACCTTGCAAAGACCTTTCCATTTACAAACAGCATTGAAAGAAGAACTACTACAATAAATGGATGGAAACATAGATGTAGGTGGCTTTTTTCATCAATAGGACATTAAAGGAATAGTTCAGCCAAAAATGAAAATTACCTCACCATTTACTTATTCACTTTTATGTTCTTTCTTCTGTGGAACACAAAAGAAGATATTCTGAAGAATGCTGGGGGGAAAACAGCCATTGAAATACATACTAGCTTAGTAGGAGCAAAATAAACAAAAGGATTTTTCAGTATATCTTTCAGCATATCTTCCTTTGTGTTTAACTGTTGGCCACGTTTCTTTACAAGAGTTATTAGTTATAGTCAGTGGTGGAAAGAGTACTGAAAAATCATACTCAAGTAAAAGTACCATTACTTGCCCAAAAATGTAGTGCAAGTAGGGTAAAAGTATCTGCTGTAATTATGACTCAAATTATGAGTAAAAAGTTGCCCTTTTAAAAGTACTCAAGAGTAGTGAGAAAGAGCTGTGAAAAGTTTGCATGCAGTTTATGCAGGGATGTGTAAATGTAACATTCTGTAGTGCATTCAGTTATCTTCCTATATTCCTTTCTTTCTTCCTTCGTTTGTTCGTTCTGCCGTTCCTTTTTTATTTCGTTTGTTTGTTTTTTCCTTTATTCATTTGTTTGTTCTTTTTTTTTTACATTCATGTGTTCTTTTGTTTCTTCCTTCATTTGTTCACTCATTCATTCGTTCGTTCATGATTTTGTTCCTTCATTAGGTTCTTCGTTCATTTATTCGTTCCTTCCTTCCTTTGTTTGTTCAGTCCTTCCTTAAATCCTTCCTTCATTCATTTGGTCCTTCCTTTTTTCATTAGTTCGGTCCTTCCTTCCTTCATTCGATCCTTCCTTCCATTCCTTGTTTGGCCCTTGCTTCATTCGGCCCTTCTTTCCTTTCTTCTTTCATTACATTTAGCGATTATTTAAAGGCTGTTTGGTGATTTCAATCATCATGCAATCGACATTCTTCATTTTCTCATCAGTGACATGCAGTCTATAAACAGTCTCTGGGTCATTGCGTGTAAAGATGTTGGACATCTTCTTAAATGTTTTTAATTCTTTCAAAAAGGTTTGGTGCATTTATAAATCGCCCATGTCTTGGGTTTGTTCAGTGTGATGCGATTTACAGTACTTTCTATGTGATTTGATTTGACAGGAATCAAAGGACTGATTTTTCTACTTTAGCCAATCACCATAGACAAGAAAGAAATAAAGTAGTGAATGCAGGTTGAAGGAAAGTAATGGAGTAAAAGTACCAATACTGCACAAAAAATGTACGCAAGGCAAAGTAAAAGTACACATTTTTAAAACTACTTAGTAAATTACAATTCCTGAGAAAAACTACTCAATTACAGTAATTTGAGTATTTGTAATTAGTTACTTTACACCACTGGTTATAGTTACTAGTTACTTTTCACAAATAGTAACTGAGTTACATAATTATAAAGTTAACTAATTAGGGAAAGTGACTATTGATACTTTGAAAAACAATCAAATGACTAAAAAATATATATATCAATGTACACTAATCTATACTATTTTAATGTCGTTGTGGGACAATGTGAGAGACAACGGCTGCATGTCTTTAACTATATATTGTCACAATCACCAGCGATCTAGTGGCTGCAGATCATTGGTAAACATGCAGTTCGCTAAAGGACTACAAATCCACCATATGGACTACAAGTTCAGTCATGCACCGCTCACACGCACCTGTTCTGGATTCCGCTGATTGCACACACTCACAGCCAGAGGATCATTACAGATTGATTACATGGATTTTAAAAACAGCACACACACACATCATAGGAGTAACAAATAAAAACAACAACAACAGACAACGAGAGGAGCACACAAACTGAAATAGATAGTGCTGGTGATGAGTGGGAATGAGCCGCAGCTGTGAGTGTGTGTATGTGTGTGTGTGTGAGAGAGAGAGTGTCCACATGATGGTCAGCTGGAGTGGGTGTTTATTGGTGCAATGCATTCTGGTCATGGTAGTTCATGTGGTGTGTGTGTGTGTGTGTGTGTAGTTCACCAGCGATCTACAGTCCATAGATCGCTGGTGATTGTTACATTTAACTACATGTAGATGTTATTTTGTTTAATTCTGTCGGAGTAATAAGTGTTTGCGGTGGAGAAAAATCAAGTCTTTGACGTCGTGACTTTGTGTCCTCCTTTGGTAGCAGAGCTCACGATATCATCTGTGTAGTCACTAATTTTGTGGCGGTGTGACGATGTGAGGTGCTTCAGACCCAGAGAGACTCTTACTTTCCTGGGCATAAGTTACACAATACATAAACATTCTTGCCTTTAGCTCAACGAGGGAAAAGTAGTGCTTATATTTGCAGTTATATATTATATTTGCAAACTCTACCTTTGAACTTGTTGATTTTGCCATCATTCTGAATCCTGATCGTAGGTGTGTGTGCTAGAGCCATGCACGGGCCTTAAATCTAAGCCCTAGCCCGGCCCTGGCCCGAGACGCACAGACTGCAGCACTGTCGTCTTACAATAAGAAGATCGCTGGTTTAAGCCCTTGCTGGACCAGTTGGCATTTCTGTGTGGAGTTTGCATGTTCTCCCCGTGTTGGCGTGGGTTTCCCCCACAGTCTAAAGACATGCGCTATATGTGAATTGGATTAACTAAATTGGTAAAGTGTATGAGTGTGTTTCAAAATGAGTGTGTATGGGTGTTTCCCAGTACTGGGTTGCAGCTAGAAGGGCATCCGCTGCATAAAACATATGCTTGATAAGTTGACGTCAATAAGATGTGGCGTCCTCTGTTAAACAAGGAACTAAGCTGAAGGTAAACGAAGATGTCATCTGTCAGCATTTGAGCGAATGATTCCTCTTCTCCGTTTCCCGTTGAAATAACAATTAGGACAAATGACCAGCTGATTAAACATTTCCCACAATTTTTGGTTTTGTCAAAAGGAGGAAAATTACCAGGCTTGAATTAAGAGGAGGGCTTAAGGAAATATAATCAGCGGTCTCAAAATAGAGATTTTTGTAAAGAGGGGAAATTATGACTGTGCGGCTATTGAAAGCTAATTTTAAAATAATTATGTGTGCTGTTCTCATGACAGTCAGGAATAATTTAGTAATTGGCTCCATGTTCCATAATTTAAGAAAATGATTGTCATTATGTGTGTGTAATCATATTCTGGCGGTCAGATGACATTGAGGAATGTGGTGGTTCGTCAAGCTCATGGATGGAGAACATGGATGGGTTGTGGAAATCTGTGTACTGTTGAAGTCATAATTATTAGCCCCCCTGTATATTTTTCTTCAATTTTTTTTTCAACACATTTTTAAACATAATAGTTTTAATAACTCATTTCTAATAACTGATTTCTTTTATCTTTGCCAGGATGACAATATTTTACTAGATATTCCAGTGCATAATAATTTACTAGATCTTTTTGTAGATACCAGTATTCAGCTTAAAGTGATGTTTAAAGCCTTAACTAGGTTAATTAGGCAAGTTAGGGTAATTGGGTTTGTTCTGTAGACAACTGGGGAAAAAATGTTTAAGGGAGCTAATAAAATTGACCTTAAAATGGTTTTAACAAATAAGACTTTTACCCAGAAGAATAAAATATTATAGGAAATGCTGTGAAAATTTCCTTGCTCTGTTAAACATCATATGGAAAATGTTTGAAAAAAAATCACAGGAGGGCGAAATCAAAAAATCACTTGAAATGAAAAATCACTTCATTTGTCTCAAAAATTCCCACTCTGTCTTTTAGTTCTTGTATTTAGCTTTATATTTAATTCCTGACATTCCTCACAGTCCTCAAAAATTGCAAACACAGCAGGGGTTAATTTTAGGTCCAGATCAGGATTTTTGCTTCCCTTGTCTTCTCTTTTCTGTGTTCACCCCTCCAATATTCACTGACAAAGAAATTTGGTAACACTTTCGTTTAAGTAACATTTCACACTATCAACTACTGGCTTATTACCTGCCTATTATTTATTATATTATATCATTCTATATGCCTAATCCTACCCAATACTGTAAACCCAACTACTATATTACTACTTAATAATAAGCAGCCAGTCAGTAGTTTGTTGAGCTGATAGTCTTAGTTAATGGGTTGTTAATAGAGATAATTGTTCATTAAAATAAAGTGTTGCCAGAAATTCATAGTCTTACTGAAAGCAACAATTTTAGGATTGAAATTATATTCTAAGAATGTAATGTATATCCCCCCCCTACCACTGAGCATCATGGACAGCATTGTGGCAGCAGTGGAGTCATTCAGGTTCCTGGGCACCACCATCTCTCAGGACCTGAAGTGGGACACTCACATTGACTCCATTGTCAAAAAAGCTCAACAGAGGCTGTACTTTCTTCATCAGCTGAGGACGTTCAACCTCCCAAAGGAGCTGCTTGAACAGTTCTACACCTCCATCATTGAATCAGCACGTCAATAACTGTCTGGTTTAGCTCAGCTTCCAAATCCGTCCTCCGAAGACTACGTTGAATAGTTTTTCGGACTGCTGAGGGAATCATTGGTACAACCCTCCCCACTCTCTAAGAACTGTACTTATCAAGAGCGAGCAGAAGGGCTGCTAAAATCACTCTGGACTCCTCACACCCAGCACACTGCCTCTTTGAACTGTTACCTTCTGGTCGACGCTACAGAGCACTGCGCACTGTACTAGAACAGCCCGACACAGGGAAGTTTCTTCCCTCAGGCAAATTCATCTCATGAACACTTGATGATAATAATTGTGGAACCAACATCACTACCTGCTATACACTTTTATACACACATACACTTATTTAACAACACACTTTACATGCCAATTTGCACATAAGAGCTGCACATATAACGCTGTATATAGTAATATAGCTGTACATACACTCGTCAATTTGTATATTTGCATTCACTATTTTTTTTAAATGTATTTACTATCTGTTTTTTTAGTTCTGTCTCTGTAATTCTGCTGCACTGTAGAAGCTCTATCACAAAATCAAATTCCTCATATGTGTGAACACACCTGGCAATAAAGCTCTTCCTGATTCTTATTCTGATTAAATTACCAAAGCACAATTTGCCCTCAAGTTTTCTAGCAGGTGCCACAACAAGAGGGAGATTTCAAATGATCCTATAAATGATAAAATTATTATTATTTTTTTTAACACACAGAAATGGCTAAATTAAAATATTTGTTACATAAAGCATGCTAAAATAAGGTGTTTTTAAACAAACATACAATGAACTGATAAAAAGTTATATAAGCCATAAACATACAATGTGTTCAAATACACATTATGCATTTTTTTTTCTGCATTTTGTCTTTTCTCCATTTACAGAATAGAAAATTTTAGTAAACATCTATTTTGAATTGTAACAATATTTCACTTATTTATTTATTTATTTATTTATTTATTTATTTATTTATTTATTTATTTATTTATTTAGTTAGTTAGTTAGTTAGTTTGTTTGTTAGTTTGTTATATTACATTTTTTGCTGGTTTTGCCTTTATTAGCATAGGACCGAATAATAGACAGGAGGTGAAGTTGTGAAGAGAGGGGGATGTTGGGTGGCCGAGAGAGCTTAACGTGCTGCAATTCAAGAAAGCACATGCAATTACAAAAAACACCAGCAAATTAAAAAAAAAAAGATCTTCATCAATTTGACAGCACACGTGTTGCAAATTCTTACAACACAAACAACCGAAGAAACACGCAGCATTTGGATGTATTATTATGCCGTGACTGTTGCTCAGTGAAATGATTGGTGGTCTCTGAAAGGTGAGTTGTTTATTTTAATATTCTGATTACACAACATAATGACACATCCATATCTCAGTAGAGTCCGTCATGGTTTTGGGTCCCCTTGAAACATTTCCGTTTGCAAGTGTCGTGACTAATTGCAGCGCGTTTCTTCAGTTGTTTGTGTTGTGACCAATTGCTGCTCGTTTTTTCGGTTGTTTGCGTTGTGAGAATTTGCAACACATGTGCTGTCAAATTGATGAAGATCATTTCTTTATTTGCTGGGGATTTTTGTAATTGCATGTGCTTTCTTGAATTGCAGTGCGTTAAGCTATCTCCGTAGGGAAGGGATCAGGAAAGGTCTGCAGGCCAGGACGCCCAAATCTGAATAGGTCAGTGCACTTCTCACAAAACTACTGGCACTAAACTTTGATTTAATTTGTTTGCTTAGGATTGATAATCACATAAATGCAGAGGATAAAATAAATGTACAATATGTCATATCAACCTGATCTCACTACAAAGCCAAATGATTTTTTGTATTGTCAGAAAAATGGCTTATCCGTACAAATACATACAATTACATTCATATGAAAACAAACTATTTTTAAAATGAGGCGTGAACCCCACTGTAATAAAGTTACGGCCACCTGGCCGCCGGGAAGAAGGAGGCGGAGAACCGACGAACTTCAAATAAATATTTATTTATAAAAAGGACGGCAGCTCCTCACGGAGACTGCCCTCTAAATCAAAACAAAAGGACGGCAGCTCCTCACGGAGACTGCCGTCAAACTGAAAGCAAAAGTAATACATGTCCGGGCCCGGTCCTCTCTCTCTCTGTCCTCTGCCATCGTTCCTCCTCTTATAGTCCAGAGCTCCTTCCGTGGGATTGAAGGCAGGTGCGCGCCACAGGTGCATCTCATCTGTGGCGGGCCTCGTTTCGCTCCCACGGCTCTCGGCCACGCCCCCTCACCACACCCACCTTTAGCAAGTAAGTAATGTGTATTTATATAGTGCATTTATCTTGTATGGCCATACACCAGTGATGTCAAACTCAATTCCTGGAGGGCCGCAGCCCTGCACAGTTTAATTCCAACCCTGCTTCAACACACTTACTGGTAGGTTTCAAACAAGCCTAAAGGACTTAATTAGTTTGATTAGGTGTGTTTAATTAGGGTTGGAACTAAACTGTGCAGGGCTGCGGCCCTCCAGGAATTGAGTTTGACATCTCTGCCATACACCCATCATGAGGGTGGTCTCTCCACTCTACCAACAGCGTGCAGCATCCACTTGGATGATGCGATGGCAGCCACAGGACAACGGTGCCAGTGCACTCATCACACACCAGCTATAGATGGAGCGGAGAGACAGTAATAGAGCCAATTCGGTGGATAGGGATGATTGGGAGGCCAGGATGGTAAAAATGATAGAAATTTAGCCAGGACACTTGGGCTACACCCCTACTCTTTACCAAAAGTGATTTTTAATGACCAAAGAGAGTCAGGACCTCAGTTTAACATCTCATCCGAAAGACGATGCTCACTGACAGTATAGCGTCCCCTTCACATTAGGACTCATACAGCCTGCAGGTTAAGTGCCCCATGCTGGCCTCACTAACAACACTTCCAACAGCAGCCTAGTTTTCCCATGTGGTCTCCCATCCAGGTACTGACCAGGATCAGGCCTGCTTAGCTTCAGTGAGTAACTGGTCTTGGGCTACAGGGTGATATGGCTGTGGCTAACCCTACCTCTCGTTGGGGGATGAGGAAATTGTACTAAAATGTACAAATGAGATCATACAAATCAATACGAACTAGCCACTGAATCTGTTACAAATTGCCGTAAGATTTCATTGGATTTATACATGTCATGTAGGCAAAAAAAGTTCCTAAATAATTTGATTCTTAATAGTATCAATTTAAGTGCCTGATTTAAACCAATTGCATCAGAGAGTGTAACCAAAGAGCATAGAATCACAAAGAGGCGACACTCTAGTGCAATTTGGGAAACAGCCACTAGATGGCGCAGCTGCCATTTTGGAATGAAAACTCCAAAAGAACAACAGCATATCATAAGTCTGTAAAATAAACTATTAAAAGTGCTGATGATTGTGATAGTGTGTTGTATTGTCGTCTTTCAGGTTGTATCTCAGCTTTAATGCGCTTTTTAAATAAATAAATTTAAAAAAAAAAGCAGCTGCTTGCCATCGCGATAGCAATAATATCTAATGGGAAGCCGATTGCATTCACTCCAAAATGGTGGATTCCAGGGCTGTTGCTGGGCGCTGCTGTTGCAATGGAACGTTCTATTGAGTGTCGTCTCTTGGTCATTCTAAGCTCTTTGGCTTCAGTGAGTAACCGGTCTTGGGCTACAGGGTGATATGGCTGTGGCTAACCCTACCTCTTATTGAGATATGAGCAAATTGAACTAAAATGAGATCACACAAATCAATAAGAACTAGCCACTAAATCTATGTTACAAATTGTCGTGAGATTTCGTTGGATTTATACATGTCATATAGGCAAAAAAGTTTCTAAATAATTTGATTCTTAATAGTATCAATTTAAGTGCCTGATTTAAACCAATTGCATCAGATAGTGTAACCAAAGAGCATAGAATCACAAAGAGGCGACACTCTAGTGCGATTTGGGAAACAGCCACTAGATGGCACAGCTGCCATTTTGGAATGAAAACTCCAAAAGAACAACAGCATATTATAAGTCTGTAAAATAAACTATTAAAAGTGCTGATGATTGTGATAGTAAGTGTTGTATTGTCGTCTTTCAGGTTGTATCTCAGCTTTAATGCGCTTTTTTAAATAAATAAATAAAAAAATAAAGCAGCTGCTTGCCATCGCGATAGCAATAATATCTAATGGGCAGCCGATTGCATTCACTCCAAAATTTTTTGTTGCTGGGCGCTGCTGTTGCAATGGAACGTTCTATTGTGTGTTGCCTCTTGGTCATTCTAAGCACTTTGGTGTAACGCTGATTCACATAATTTTATGTTGTTTTCGAATAAATCATCAAGTACAATGTTTGGATTTGAAAAGGGAGATTTTATTGCTTCTGAATCAGACGCCAGATGCAAAAGCACAAGCAGGTGTGGAAGTGTGCTCTTCCAGGTCGAGTGCATGTGTGTATGCTGATTTATAGTGGGGCCAGAGAGCAGGGCCCTAGAAGTGCAGAGGCAGTGCTTCAAATACAGATTGTCGGTGGCCTCTGGTGTGATTGCTGACCCAAGGTGAGGCACTTAGTGATTTATCTCCTCCAGTATCCCCCATCTCTTCTTCTCCATGTAACAGGCTGTACTGTAGACTCCTTCGCTGGACCCCAGTATATAAAATAAGGCTGGATTTAAACCTAAACAGCGTTCACCTCCATGCTCTGGCATAATGTATACATCCCGCGATGCCCTTTTGTTGCAAGCACCGACTTATATTTTCTAGTATATCTTCTCCCGTTATCTTTTGTTCGCTTTTTCACTTTCTCTCTCTCACACACACACACACACACGCACACACACTCTTCCTCCTTTGCTCCGAGCCCCACAGCTGTCTGAAGCTGAGGCTGGCTAATGAGGAAATATCTTCTCAGCTGAGTGGATTCGATGCCAAGAGGAAAACCTGCAGAATCAGCCCAACAGCTTCATCTGTCTAGTGTGTGTGTGCGTTATGTGCTCTACGCTGCTCTTAACATATTTCACCGCATGGGACAGCTGCTGACATCCCCATGCCCTGAGATCCTTCCGGAGCAGATTTACAGTGATTTTCAGTGCAATTATACCTGCCAGTTCTGACTGGTAGAGTTGCCCTCCTCAGCGCTCATGTCTTAATGCTGGGAAGCTGACCAAGGGCCTTCACCTCCAGACTCACAGACTCTTCCCTTTTGCTGCAAGCCCATGTCTCAGACTCTGCCTTCCGCGTGCCCTGCCTTGCGCACGCACACCTGCCTCCCTGGACATCATTTACAGTTAGTAAGGAGTGAAAATTAGATCTCGGGCTTGTTGTCTGTCACCAAGAAGAGCTTCGGGTTTTGAGGTTGTGGTTGTCCACCCACAGGCAGGACAACAGGGATCTTTCCAGGCTCTATGTCAATCATAGCATCTCTCACTGAGAGTTGGTGACCCCTACAGTTGTAACACCCCTTAACATCTTAGGATAGAATGAGAAAATACAGCTGGTCTCAGGTATTGGCATGTGTCGGCTTATAATACAAAGTGAAATGTGAAGTTGTTACCTTAAAGTTGAAACCTTAAAAGGGAAAAGTCTGTCTTTATTTAGACACCAATCACTTGTAACAAAGCTGTTAGATTTACTCGTTTCTTTTTAAAGACTGCTGGAAAGTCGTAGTTACTGACTTCCAGAGGTGACTAGAGTATCCAAAATCTATACTCATGTAAAAGTACAAACAAATTTTACAGTACAGTACAGTGGTGTAATGGAGGAATGCTGCCAAATATAGTGAAGTAAGAGTAAAGTTTTTGGTCACACTTTATTTTGATGGACCGTTTGTTGAATTAAGTTACAATGCATCTACATGCCAACTAATTCTCATTAGATTATAGCTGAATTACTTTATAAACAGGCACTTAAAGTATTTGATCAGAAGTCTATTAGGTATCATCATTGTAATATACAAAAACATTATTTATTGAGCTTTGATAATATGCAATGTTTGGCTGATGCTTGTATGATTTGTAAGATTTTAAATGGATATGCTCCACCCCCATTATGTGAGTTTGTAACACACAAGAATAATAATTGTCAAGCAACACGATCTGTTACCAGTGGAGACTGTGCTGTGCAGTTTAGGCGTACAACTTTTGCACGATCAGTCTTCTCAGTTAGAGCCAGTCATTTCTGGAACACACTTCCTATCAATTTAAGGGGTGCTACAAATTATTTAACATTAAATACAAGTTAATATGGCAAGTTAATGGCAAAAAGCAAAACAAGTTTGTAATCATGTGTAATTCTTTTGTCTAACATTTTAGGAAATTCTTATTATATGTTTTATTCTTTTGTCGTATGTAACTTTATTGTTATTGTATATGTGATGATGTGCTTTTTTATTTTAAGTTGCCTTTTAAAATCTGGCAGGGGGCAACATATGAAAATAACCCTTGTGGCTAACTCTGGCTTGTTTACAGTTTTACTGTTGAATAATGAGCATTGTCCCTGTTAAATAAAATAAAGTAAAATTATAAGTAAACTGTTAGGTTGGGGTTAGGGTTGTGGTTAGGGTTAGTGTAAGTTGACATGTACTTGCAAAGTTTCTTATAGTCAGTTAAATGTCTGCTAAAGGAGCAGTATCAGCAGATATTAAGCAAACAGTCTACTAATACTCAAATGGACCATCAAAATAAAGTGTTACCTGATTTTCTTAGATTTTTTGTCTTGTTTCTAGTCTAAATATCTAAAAAATTCTTATATCAAGAAGCATTTTCTAGGTAAGCAAAACATATTGTCTTGTTTTGACAAATAATATGCCAAACCATATGAAAAACTCACTTCAATTTGGTATATTATTTCTTAAAACAAGACAATATGTTTTGCTTGTCTAGAAAATTCTTCTTGATTTAAGAATTTTTAGATATTTGGGCTAGAAACAAGACAAAAGATCTAAGTAAGACATTTTTTGCAATGTATTAGTTTTAGTCAGACTGTTCTGTGGTGGGGATTTTTCTGATTGCAAAGTAACCATTCAATTGTTTAATTTAAAATGCTGATTCATTCAAGAACAAAACAAGCAACCAGTATAATGAATCAACAAATTGCTTGAATGACTGATTCAATGCAGATATTGGTTTGTACCATTTTGACAAACAAGGTTTGTCAAGGTCAATATATTTTCTAAAATGTGTTACACAGCATTACGTTTATTGTTTATTGTTACACAATTGTACAATCTTCTTGGTCTTCCATAAACTCTATGAAATGCCCCAAACTGACTATGCTAGTAATCAGTGTTGGGTAAGTTACTTTAAAATAGATTACAAAAGTAATAGATTACAAATTACTGACTACTACTAGAAACTTGTAGTCTGATTACATTACTGGAAACACTTTATTTTGATGTTTCCATTTGAGTATTAGTAGCTTAATATCTGTTAATATCTGACTATAAGAAACGTTGCAAGTACATGTTAACTTACACTAACCCTAATGCTAATTTAACAGTCTACTTATAATCTAATGAGAATCAGTTGGCATGTAGATGCAATGTAACTACTGTAAATTCAACAAACAGACCATCAAAATAAAGTGTGACTGAAAATCATTTTTTGAGTGTAGACAAGCCAAGTGACCCAAACTGTAACAACGCTGGACCAATTAGATTTTAGAACTGGAACGATACATGTATTTATTTATTTTTTTATCCAACTTCTATACTGAAGATTTAAATTTTGTTTCTGGCAGTAACTACTAATGCATGTGAAAAGTCTGCCATATTGATGCCTCAAGGTAGTATGCATCTTCCATTTCGGATTTCTTGAACCTTATGACCTTTGAACTCTGTCTCTTATAATAGGCTGGGGCCTCTTTGGCTGTGTCATATATCACCCTTTATATCCATCTATATATCTCGCCATAAAAAACTGAATTGCTTGTCTGAGCTAATCAGAGAGTCTGTAGCCAGACGGAGTCTTGCAATAGGCAATTGACAATTGTGGTTGGTGAAGGAGGTGTACAAGAGATCCTAGATTTCCACTGAGTGTTTATGGCGACCATCTTATCTCTGCATTTGCCAGAATGTGAGTTGTAAGTTGAAAAAGAGCAAGAGAGGCAGGGTGAAATAAAGAAAAAAACAGCAAGAGAATGCAGGTGAACGACCAATGATCTGTAGGGATCAAGGAAATGAGGAAGAGAAGGTATTAAAAGAGGAAGGGGGACATAGTTTCAAGAAGGGGAATAGCAATATCCTCTAGAACCCATACTGTCACTCCAACAGCCAGCCTGCTGTAATTCTTTTAAGGGGCTCATCCCTCATTTTCTGATTAACGTCAGCATTCGGGGCCAGTGTGAAGAATCAGTCTAATTGATGCGCAGTAATGTATTTGTCAACAGAAAGTGGTCCCAGCTGGCCCTACGTGATGTCTCTAACAGCCAGCTGTTTGAGGACTGTGAAGGGCTGAATGGGAGAGCTGGGTTATTGAGATCATTAGCAATCTGAATGATTTTAAGGCTTTACCTGGGCGGATGATGAATGGTTGGTAGAAGCGAAATATACCTGTACAATATGCATGTGATTAGATTAAACCTACAGTGTTGGTGGTTAATGCATATGCTCATACATATTGCACAATGACACCTACGCAGACCATGCAAGTATGCCTTTTGTGTCATTTTCTGGTCTTGTTTTATTTCTGAAGGCCAGTTTTATCAAAGTGTTGTAGTGCTGCAAATCAGACAAAACCTTTATGCTTGTCTTGTTATGAACTTAGAAGCCTTTGGACTTGTGGATCAAGTACTTGGCCTTGCCTCTTGTTCCAGTACTACAACCTATGATTTGTGGATGTTTGCGTGATAATCTTCATTTATTCCAAAGGAAAACTTATTTGCACTGAATTTTTTTAGGTCTTCGTCTTGGCTTGTACCTCTTCTTTTCTTGGCCTTAACTCGGGCACAGCCCATTTAGGTTTCAACAATTGACTTATGCATGAATACCTAATTTGAAATTCAAAACAGTTTGTTCCCATTCAGACAACTTACTAAATAGAATAATCTGACAGGATGACATGTCAATGTACAACTTTTGCCCCATTTCCAGCAGCAAGAACCATATGCTAGTTAAGAACCAGTACTATTGCAAGTTCGGAGCTGGATCATCTGGCAAGCCTTACAAGAACTTATTTGCTTTTCCACTGACTAGAGAGCCACTGTAGAGGTATGATATCACTGCATACATCACATCTTTCCCAGCAACACAAACACAGAAATGGCAAATACAAATGGGACATCAACAATGCATTGTTATTAACGTTAACATCTTTGCGAACCTATATCGGCATCCATACACTATTGCATTAGTTACCTAATTTGAAATACAAAACATATTGTTCCCATTCAGACCACTTACTAAATAGAATAATCTGAATATTTCTACAAGACAGTTCCCGTGATAACAGGATCTCAAGGACTTACCCATTGAAACTCCTTGAGTTATCAAATAGTGGTTTGTCTAGGCTTAGTCCTGATTCTTTAGTGGTTCTTTGAGGTGGTATAGTGCTATAAAGCATCAGTAATAGTTCTTTGGTGGTTCTTTGGTATGGGTAAGGTGCTACATATGACCTTCATTAAATATATAGTTGCTATATACTGTAGCACTGTAGTTGTAGTGATTGCAGTAAGATGATATGTCAATGTACAACTTTAGCCCCATTTCCAGCAGCAAGAACCAGATGCTAGTTAGGAACCAGTGCTATTTCAAGTTTGGAGCTGGATCATCTGGCAAGCCTTATAAGAACGTATTTGCTTTTTCACTGACTAGAGAGCCACCGTAGAGGTCTGACATCACTGCATACATCACATCTTTCCAAGCAACACACACAGAAGCAGCAAATACAAATGTGGCATCACCAATGCATTATTAATGTTAACATCTTAGCGAACCTATATCGGCATCCATACACTATTGCATGTTACCTAATTTGAAATACAAAACATATTGTTCCCATTCAGACCACTTACTAAATAGAATAATCTGAATATTTCTACAAGACAGTTCCCGTGATAACAGGATCTCAAGGACTTACCCATTGAAACTCCTTGAGTTTTCAAATAGTGGTTTGTCTAGTCTTAGTCCTGATTCTTTAGTGGTTCTTTGGAGTGGGATAGTGCTATATAGCATCAGTAATGATTCTTTGGTGGTTCATTGGGGTGGGTAAGGTGTTTGCTATGACCTTCCTTAAATATATAGTTGCTATATACTGTAGCACTGTAGTTGTAGTGATTGCACTAAGATGACATATCAATGTACAACTTTTGCCCCATTTCCAGCAGCAAGAACCAAATGCTAGCTAAGAACCAGTGCTATTTCAAACTCAGAGCTGGATCATCTGGCAAGCCTTATAAGAATGTATTTGTTTTTCCACCAGCTAAAGAGCCACTGTAGAGGTCTGATACCACTGCATACATCACATCTTTCCAAGCAACACACACAGAAGCAGCAAATACAAATGTGGCATCACCAATGCATTATTAATGTTAACATCTTAGCGAACCTATATCGACATCCATACACTGCTGCATGAGTTACCTAATTTAAAATTCAAAACAGTTTGTTCCCATTCAGACAACTTACTAAATAGAATAATCTGAATATTTCTACAAGACAGTTCCTGTGATAGCAGGATCTTAAGGACTTATTCAATGAAACTCCCTGAGTTGGGCTGCAGCTGGAAGGGCATCCGCTGCGTAAAACATATGCTGGATAGGTTGGCAGTTCATTCCGCTGTGGCGACCCCAGATTAATAAAGGGACTAAGTTGAAAAATAAAATGAATTAATTAATGTACAACTTTTGCACCATTTTCACCAGCTAAAGAACAGACCCTAGTTTGGAACCAGTGCTATTGCAGGTTCGGAGCTGGATCGTCTGGCAAGCCTTATAAAAACTTAGTTTTTCCACTTGCTAGAAAGTGAACAAAGAGCCAGGTCTGACATCAACTGTCCCAACAACACAAACACAGAAGCGTCAAATACAAACAAGGCATCAACAATGCATTGTTATTAATGTTAATATCATCCAAACCCTATTAATTCAATATGTTCATGCAGTGCACAGGAGAATACATGACATAATAACGTGTTCGCTCAGCACACCGTAATTTGAATAGACAGAGGTTAGAAGCGGTAATGTGTTCAGCATTATGTCCTGCTGCTATTTCAAATATGGTGCTCAACAGTTCCTGTTCATCTTGTTTGCCACACTAAACCCATTCTCAGCCCCTGACGCAAGTGGATGTTCTAGCCCAGCAAAGTTTTGAGGTTCAGAGCTGGTGTTTCAGGTGTTGAAAGATCTGATCTGAATCAGCACTGGAACTGACTTGGTGGAAAAGGGGTTTCCATGTTTTATGCCTCAACACGCTTTCATTGAAGTTCCTAGTAATCCTAAGCATACTAGGTTGGCAATTAGTTGGCTAAGGTGTGTTTAGTATATCAGTGCAGGACTGGATACTCTGCGATAGGAAGTTTGCAAGGTATTTTAGAGCAGGAGTTACCAACCTTGTTCTTAAAGAGTTACCTTCCTGCAGATTTCAGTTGCAACCCTGACCAAACACACCTGTCTGTAATTATCAAGTGCTGCTTCGAGTGCTAATTAATTGGTTCAGGTGTGTTTGATCAGGCTTGGAATCTGCAGGAAGGTAGCTCTGCAGACACAGGGTTGGTGACTCCTGTTCTAGAGGCTCTCTTGAAGATTTGCTCAGACCGAAGGATCCCAAATGGCGCCTCCAGTTTCTTTTTACAGTCACACATCCCTGTCACCTTCTTAATCTCAACTCTAGGCTTAGCCTGATGAATAATTAACAGGCTTGTCTCCCAATACTGATCTCCGCATATCCAGAGTTGACGACTCAGCAGCAAGTTGTCCATTTATCTGCCGTGGACAGAGGGGCAGAGTCGGGCCTCCATCAGCAAGTGCACATATGCAACACGGTCCCCAGGCCCCACGTTGACAGCTCCCCTCTTTCATGCCCTTTCCAGTCAGCAGGCAGACACCGAACAGCCAGCATACATCCATATTCATAGGGCAATGCTGAATGTCATGTTTACCTGTCAAGGTCGTGATTAGGATGAACTGTTATCAGGTATGTAAGTGAACCCCCCCACTCCACCAGCACCACCACCTTTACACTGTCATCCTCACAAGCGTCTGGAAACGAGAGCAGTCAACAAAACCCTCCGACAGAAGAGCCTTTGATTCTCAGTCTCTATTTATTCTAATGTATCTTGGCATTACAACAGTAGCTCATAATGAATTCTGATAAATTAAAGGTTTTATTGTTCGGCTGCCATCGCCGTCTTTGATCAACATGCCAATTACGGAGGGTAATTTTCCCCGCTCTCTTCTTCTCCTCTCTTAAGAGGTTTTCCACCAAGTGGAGGGAGTTGACACCCGCTTGACAGATTCTTTTTTAATTCTTTTTTCTCTCCTTTCTGTTTTATCATTACAGTTACACTCACGCAGGAATTTCATTGTCTTTCACCCCTTTCTCCCTGATAGTTCTGCACGAGAAGTAAGAGAAAAGAAAATCTGTTGACTCAATTGGGGATGTCACAGAGGAATCTTTAACCTGAATGGAAGCGTTTTGACTCCTCTTATATGAAATGACAGATGAGGACGCAGTCTGTCTTCATCGAGGTAGATGTACACAGACAAGCGCGCCTCTCCCCTAACTAGTGCGCGGGTCTAAAAATAAGCAAATAAAACAAACTAACATGCTGGGGGCAGATGGGAGATGGAGGGGTGCTTTTTTCATAAACAATATATGAGGTGCTTTTTGCAAGTCAAATCCTTAAAGATTCACTGTTGGCTTTCTCTTCTCAGCATCTTTTAAAATGCACTACTGCGTGCCAAAGGAAATGGCAGGGAAACATCAGAGGGGGCAGGCAGATGTGTGTGCGTTTGAGTGTGTGCGTATGCATGGTGTATTAATAAACAGAAAACAACGCATTAACAATATAACGGCTGACATAAAGATTGCCGCCTTCCCCCGTGCACCCCATGCGCTCAGTTCTCTTTTCTCAAAGTGGCCCCGGAGATGTTTGCCAAAGTAAATTCACTCTGTTGCATGCTTAAAATCCCCTATGCGCCCTTACACAGTCGTGGTCTTATGCAACTAGCATTAGCCTGCTCTCAAAGAAGCTTCCAGAAGCGGTGCAATACTGCGGGAGAATGTCCAGTAATTAGGTCTTACCATTAGCCCCTGTAGGCCCCTACCAGCCCACCCTTACACATCACTGTTAAAAGTGGAGATGAGTTGTAACTGGCAGTTGTGCAGTGACCTGTGTGCATCAAAGCATCCTTTCTTTATTGGGTTGTCTCCTGTCCACACTAATGGCCACAGGGGGGCTGAGCCTCGACTTCACCTGACCAGCCCTCACAAAGCCAGGTCTCTAGAGCCGACAAGCGGAACGAAAATCGCGTTAACCCAACCCAAACCAAAACACACACACACACACACACAGAAACTATGCATTTCTCTTGATTTTGCCCAGAAATCGGTGGTAGGTGTCAGCTTGGCTCATTATTGTTTACTAGCAATTGTTGGCCGATGTGTCACCTATGTAAAGACATGCCCAAGACACAAAAGTCTAGATTTAAAACCAGTCCTGTCATTAGCTCGATAAGTCAAAAAGACATGACATCCTATTTTGGCGTTTGCATCAAATGAAGTTTTCAAATAATTTGTAATATACATAAGAAGCATTTTAAATGAAAGTGTCTACTTTGATGTCTTAAATAACTTAGAAAATTAAATGTCAAAATTTGAGCAAAGCAATGTTCTGTTGTCATTTAGTATAACAGGTATATTTATCTGTCCCTCCAGCATTTTGCTGGAACATTTCTTTGATAACAACGGCTTAAAATGGCTTTAGCTTTTCCTTAAAACGCATGACATTTTTTGCTTCAATTTTTGTGTTTTGCTGTGAAAATGCACACTATTTGTACAATATACAATTTTTCTTTTCTTTTTTATTTAATGAATCATTCAAGAGTTCACACTTAGCTGATGATTGATTATGAAGCTTGTTTGGCATGCTGTCCCGGGAGAGAGCCCTGAGCTCATAAGATCCTCGAGCCTGGGCCTCCCTTCCGTTTGCAAGGCGAGAGGGGAGTTTAAGCTCAGGTAGATTTTGAGAACTCCCCTGCTGTAGTAGCTAATGAACAGATAGTGATTAAGAGATAACTACTTACTAGAAGCATGTCTATGCTGCCAATTTAGATTAGTTAATTAACTTAAGTTGCATGTTTTTGGACGGTGTGAGGAAACCAGGAAACCCACGTGAGCACTGGGAGAACGTGTAAACTCCACACAAAAATGTTGGCTGGCTTGGTAAGGACTAGAACCAGTGACGTTCTTGCTGTGAGGCAACAGTGCTAAACACTGGGCCACCGTACCACCCATCTACGAAAGAAGGAGGAGTAGGGGTGGAAGGTGGGATTCTTCAAAACGAAGATGGCTGTCATATGGAACTTAGGGTATTTATAGTGGCTTAGGAATCGTCTGATTGGTGAATCATAAATTGAATAATGCAGGGCCGGCTGCAAGCAATCATAAGCACGTGGTCCTCTCTAAATTAGTTTATAAATAAACTTTACTTTGTAAAATTTTGGAGGGACTGATGGATTTAAAAATTAATCTGTAATTTTTCTTAAAAAAAAATATATATATATATATATATAAAATATATAAAATATTTCCCAAATGATGTTAAACAGAGCAAGGGAATTTTCACACTATGTCTGATAAAATTTTCCTAATATTTTGAATAAATAAATAGAGCTAGAATAAAAGCAGTTTTTAATTCTTATTAACCATTTTAAGGACAAAATTTTTAGCCCCTTTAAGCATTTTTTTTCGATAGTTAAAAAATATCTAGTAAAATATTATTTACTGTCATCATGGCAAAGATAAAATGAACCAGTTATTAGAAATGAGTTATTAAAACTATTATGTTTAGAAATGTGTTAAAAAAATCTTCTCTTTGTTAAACAGAAATTTTGGAAAAAAATTAACAGGGGGGCTAATAATTCAGAGAGGCAAATAATTCTGACTTCAACTGTATATACACAGTATATGTATATATACATACAGTTGAAGTCAGAATTATTAGCTCCCCTGTTAGAAATAAAGATGAATTGAATTGCTAATAATTTCATTGTCATAACCAATAAACAATTAATAACAGGGCTTTAAAAGCCATGCCTGCACATTACAAGTTGAATTCCCTACATTTACCTGACTTTAGGGCATGCCATTACATTTTATCTTATGAGCCTTTACACTCCAATAAAGCATGCTGGCCATGCTCCAGTCTGAACCCAACATCCTTTCATCCACCGGCTTTGTTAGCCTTTCCTTCATGTATTTATTTGAATAGGCTTTAGTCTTAAAGAGTGAGCAGCTTTGGTCAGTCCACAACACACACACTATAATGTCCTTTTAACAGTAGAAATGTAGGCCACTGAAACTGGCAGAGTGATTGCCCTTAGGCTTGGAAAAGCAAGGAATTGAAGAAGAATTAAAAGTACATTAGCCATCATCATGGCCCAAGCCCATTGACATGTTAGATATATATATATATATATTTTTTTTTCTTTCTCTCAGGATTTTGAAGGCCTCTTCTCATTTACTTAGGCCGCCCTATGCCAGGAGGTATAGTTGCTCATTTCCACAGTGCCCTGAACAATGCTTCCACTTAAACCCACACACACACATACACACCATCGATCTCTTGCGCATTATTTGCTGGGTGACGAGTTTTCTCCCTTTGGAGCATCACAGCAGGTGGAAGCTGCAGCCCCTCGGCCAGCTTTTCTCCCCCCTCCTTTATTTAATGCATCTCAACTTCCATGTCATATTTTCCTCTCTTTAATTGATACACAGCCCAGCGCTGGTGCCCAGTACAGCATTATAAGGCTTCTCCTCCAAACAGACCCTTATCCTCCTCTAATAGGCGTCTCTCTCCTCTGAGGCCCTCAGCTGTGTCTGGCCACTGCTGCCTCTCTGGCTCTTTGCACCGAGGCATCTCCGCGTAGCCCATTAGTTTTCTGCCCCCACCTCCAGCGCTGGGCCCTACATCACTACCCATGTGTGCCTGGGCCATATTAGGAGGGATGCTGCCACGGTAAACATTCCTCATCTCGCAGGTTTGCTGTTTTTCTGTGGAGAAGAGATAGTGCCTTCGGTGAAGTTTCTCTCCTCGGTGTAGCCCAGGGAGAAATCAGATGCTGTTGGGCTTATTTAAACTATTTGACATATACAGGAACTACTATGTGGCTTCGAGGTATTGCGAAGCACCTTGTACTGTAAATACCCCTATTAACCATTGTTACGGGTCATAAAAATGATGAAGCTGTTGCAAAGACATAATGCTGTTAGAGATATGATAGGTAATTGAAAGAGCAATTGATAAAATTGAATTAATATCCATGCTTTAGAGTCGGTTCCCAGCAGGCACACAACATTATAAGAGGTTAATAGTAGGTTAGATTTAGGTTGGGACGTCAGGTGACCAAAATTCAATGTCTAGCCAGCGTCTAAGAGCAACATTGTTTTGCCGTCCAATAATGACGTCAAATTACGTTGATATTTGGTTGATTTTTAGGTTGCGTTGAAAAGTGAGCAAAATTCAACGTCTGATAGATGTAGTGGTAACGTCCACACAACGTCAAGGTGTAACATGATTAGATGTTGATATTTAGTTGATTTTAGGTTGGACATTGACATCGGCCTGACGTTGGGTTCTGATGTCAACTCAATTTTCATTTCCAAACAAAATTCAACATCCCCACGATTTATGTTGACGTCCTGTGCCTGCAGGGTTATTGACGAGCCGTGCATCATTACACAAAGCTTGGTAGGTTATGTATGAATTGTAATCAATTACTGATTTCAAATGACATTAAAACATTTGTAGTCAGTTATATAATCTCTGATGTTGGGTTCACAAAAAATGCTCCATTTTACTTGTTTTGTTTTTCATTTATTACCGTATTACCATATTTTACGCACTATAAGGCGCACATAAGAGCCTTACATTTTCTCAAAAATCGGTTATGTGCCTGATAATCCAGTGTGATTTATGTGTGCACTGAGTTCCAAAATCTGTAAAAAAAAGTTGTGGCTTTGGAAAGTGCTCCGCTTGATTGACTGTCGGAAACTCGCGTGGACCCAAGATTCTTACAGAAATCAGTCAAGTTTGGGGAAGGAAAATCATGAATTTAGGTTACATTCAGGGGGCGTGCGAGAGATCTGCAGACTGGATGGCAACATCAACAGCCTGAGGTATCAAGACATTTGTGCTGCCCATTACATTACAAACCACAGGAGAGGGCAAATTTTTCAGCAGGATAGCGCTCGTCATACTTCAGCCACCACAGCAAAGTTCCTGAAAGCAAAGGTCAATGTGCTCCAGGATTGGCCAGCCCAGTCACCAGTCATGAACATTATTGAGCATGTCTGGGGTAAGATGAAGGAGGAGGCATTGAATATGAATCCAAAGAATCTTGATGAACTCTGAGAGTTCAAGAACGCTTTCTTTGCCATTCCATATGACTTTATTAATACGTCATTTGAGTCATTGCAGAGATGTATGGATGCAGTCCTCCAGGCTCATGGGAGTCAGACACAATATTCAATCTTTTTTCCACTGCACCATGACTTTATATTCTATACTGGACATTATTTCTGTTAAGTGACAAGACTTTTGTCTAAGCAAAGTCAGACCTTACTGTCCTAATTAAATAATTAAAAATCAAGGCATGATCATATTTTATTGTGGTAAAATAGGCGTAATCTAGAGGCCTTTGCCTTTCATATAAGCCACTTCTGATATCAAATAATCAACTAGAAGTCAAGTTTTTATTTGTTGTTCCTAAAACCTAGATAGGCAACAAGACTTTTGTCAGGTAATGTGTATATATATATATAAAGTGCAATGTACAATGGACAATTAATAATCAAGATGCTAACACTAAAACACTGTACTTGCAAGTAAGTATTTGCTAATAGTAACACTGAATAAAGCACAATTGCATCAGTCACACTTCTTTTAAGGTACTCTTCAGGTAATTCTTGCTATTAATAAACTATTAACTATTACTTTAGCCTCAAAATGTAAAAAAGAGAAAAATGAGGAGAATGATTTATAAACATCTTACTGTCAATAAGTAATCGTGTAATCCATAAAAAGTAATTTTAGTCAGATTGTATATATTAAAAATCTGATTATGTAATCCAGATTACATGAAATCCGTTACTGTCCAGCTCTGATCACAATCTATGTGAACCTCGGCTATATTAGAATGAATGATGCCACGGTAAACTTTATTCACCCCGCTGGTTTGCTGTTTTTCCATGTATAAGAGATAGTGCCTTCGGTGAAGTTTCTCTCCTTGCTGTAGCCCAGGGAGGTATCAAATGCTGTAGGGCTTACTTAAACTATTTGTCACCTCTCTACTTTGCATTGGTAATCAACTGGGATTTTACTAGGTTTTGTTTAGATGTATATGTTGTTGTTGCACACTGTCAGTTAGGAGAAGAAAAGCGTTCTGTCTTCTGGCGAAACAACCCAACAAAAAGCGCATTCCTGCCAGCGATGCTGCTTTTTAAGTCATCGGGGTAAAAATGCTATGAGGAGCAAAGACGTGTTTTGCTATTCAACCGGTTTGAAGAGTCAAAAGCGGGCCTGCGTGTGTTGTGGAGGAAATATAGGAGAAGGAATCCAACAGATTGACCCTTTTGTATTGCAATTTCCACACTGTAAACAACACCTTCAAAATATATACGTTTTAGCTTAAACTGGGTTATTTTTTTTCCTGAGCTTCAGAATAAGATGTTTCAGAATAGCCACTCTTAACATTTGTAACTCCAAGGTCCTCTATTGATAAAGTCAATATTGGAAGGCCTCTATGATTTTGCTTTTGTTTTTCTATTGTACCTCCTAAATATTAGACTAAGGTGTTCATTCATTCATTCATTCTTTCATTCATTCATTCATTCATTCATCCTTTGGCTTAACCCCTTATTTATCAGGGCACAACTATTATGGCATTTGTTTTACGCAGCAGATGCTCTGCCAGCCACAAACCTGTACTGGAAAACAGCCATGCGCTCATTCCCACAAACACAAACATACACTACGGCCAATTTAGTTTATTCAATTCACCTATAGCGCATGTCTTTAGACTGTGGGGGAAACCAGAGCACTCGGAGGAAACCCATGCCAACATGGGGAGAACATGCAAACTTCACACAAAAATGTCAACCGGCCCAGCCGTGACTCGAACCAGCAATCTTCTTGCTGTGAGGCAGCAGTGCTAACCACTGAGCCACCGAGCCACCAAAGTTATTTATTAATTAATGTTTTTAACTGTTGGTCATTAAATTGATACATTAAAAGTATAGTTCACCCAAAAATAAAAAATTCTGTCATCATTTACTTTCACTCCACTTGTTCTAAACCAGTTTGAGTTTCTTTCTACTATTGAACACAAAAGGAGATATTCTGAAGAATGCTGGAAGAAGCTGG
>CAIGQZ010034999.1:9560981-9572491 GCA_903798205.1 Danio tinwini | reverse complement strand
ATATATATATATATATATATATATATATATATACTCCACATGTCCTAATTCTATTTCTTTTTAGTTCAGTTATGATTTTAGTCGGATTAGGGTAATCAAAAATTACTGTGTACATGATAGACTCTTAATCAGAGTATTGTCTTAATAGTATTAAAATCATATTAAAGTATTGTTGCCCATGTAAACATACTCAACGTTCGACTCAACCACACCGTCAGGGCTTTGCGAAGCAGCATTTTCTGTATGTACATACATCAAAAGCAAGTATGATATGCCTCACGCTTATTGACAGTGGAAGATGATTTACGGTTAGTCGTGTCAGAAATCCAACCACAGATTAGCCTGTTGTCCCCACAGAAACAGGCTCAGCCATCACACTGAATCAGGTAAGCTGTATATTTATGTTTCAATGTAATTAATGCTACTCACTTTAAACGCAGCAAGTAATATGTGAATGATGTTTGCACAAGCATTATAATTTTAGCTCAAGGGAGGGGTGCCTGAGGGGGCGCCAGTGAAATTGGACAAACTTGGGGGGGCATGTGTCCTAAAAGTTTGAAAACCTCTGGTTTATAGAAGCACTTAGTTTATAATGGCCCACAGGTGTATGTTTGTAGAGTACCAACTGCTACGGTTGTGTTTCAACCAATCACAATCAAGAACTCTTCTTAAGCATAAAAACAATATTATAGTACCACAGTTGGTCTTGCTTAGTCACTGTTAAGGCTGATATATACTTCTGCATCAAGCGCACATGTATGGTCCGTGGCGGACGCTAACGCTGATGCGCACCTCTCGAAAAAGAGTGCAAGCTCTGTGATTGGTTGGCTTGGTAGCTGTGTCGAGTGTGGGCGGTGTTAAGAGCCACGAGCCCAATGGAGCGTGTCTTTACAAGTGTCGAGTCCTGTGAAGGAGCTCCAGATGGAAACGTTTGTTTTGTGTTTAACTTATGATCAAAGTTGTTGCACGTACACAGGTTCCCGCCTCTGAATAAGCGAGTTTTAGCTACTTTTACCTCTCAAAAAATGTAACTACATGTCGAAATGACGAGTAGCGCAAGCTCTGTGATTGGTTGGCTTGGTAGCTGTGTCGAGTGTGTGCGATGTTAAGAGCCACGAGCCCAATGGAGCGTGTCTTTACAAGTGTCGAGTCCTGTGAAGGAGCTCCAGATGGAAACGTTTGTTTTGTGTTTAACTTATGATTAAAGTTGTTGCACGTACACAGGTTCCCGCCTCTGAATAAGTGAGTTTTAGCTATTTTTACCTCTCGAAAAATGTAACTACATGTCGAAATGACGAGTAGCGCAAGCTCTGTGATTGGTCGGCTTGGTAGCTGTGACGAGGTGGTGCTGAGAGCCTCGAGCCCAATGCATGTGTTTATAAGTGTCGAGTCCTGTGAAGGAGCTCCAGATGGAAACTTTTGTTTTGTGTTTACCTTATGATTAATGTTGTTGCACGTCCACCAGTTCCCTCCTCTGAATAAGCGAGTTTTAGCTACTTGTACATTAAGGCAGCGTTCAGAAAGAACAAAACACCCATGAAGAAACACGACACAGAGGAACATAAAAACCTTTCTGCCAGCTAGTGTTTCAGAAGTGTTATTGCAGAGCAACACAAACAGCACGCAGAAATATAATTGCACAACTACACACAAGACAGGCACCGTGGGTCACTCTGATCACTCAACACAGAAGTATAAACCAGCCTTAACGCCTCTTTTCCTGAGGCACAATGTAGCACAGAAAATTTGATTAAAAAGAAGAATCAAAGGAATTGTGTTTTACATGTAACATTGATAACTCTAATTCGATACTGTTTTGAAACCATTAAGTGAAGCAAACATCCTTTTGTAAAAGCCCAAAATCACAGAATCATTTCTTAGATTGCTCTAATATTTGATATTTGCTAACATTGACTACAATGGAGTCCTTGAATTAGATTAATAAGAGAACTTGACAAGGGCAGATAAACTGTTTTCACAAAATACTGCCGCAATGAGATTCCACCATTCTGAAGATAATTTGTTCTATTAATTATGAGTTTTACATTTGTAAAGCCCCAGATCAATCACCGGCTCTAAAGCACAAGTGGCTCCGATTTGCATATAAAATGCATTTCTTCATCTGTCAAGTCACACCGCGTAAGAAGCTCTTCTTTTTTTTTCGCTTTCTCTCTTTTTTTGTGTGTGTGTGTTGGGGGCCAGTCTGTTTGCTCTTTGATTACACATTCAAACACTGACCAGGCTCTTGTCCAAACAGCGCTACTGGAGAACAGCTAGTGAAGTGTACTCAAACATCGCTCCTTCCCCTGGAGTACAAAGTCACATCACTATGGTGGTTGCATAAGGCCAAGAGAAGAGAGGAAGGCTATAGAATACACAAAACTTGTCACTCTTATAGTTTTGAAAAGGGGGAAACGTGTAACGGTCAATATGGTGAATGAAGCTCCGCCTACTAGTACAGGAGCCAATCATCGATCGATATAGACTGACGTTTCTCAAAGGGAGAAGCTCGAAACAGATGTGTGCTTTTACGACAGTTTGGTAGTCAACAAACCTCAACAAATCTCAGCGAATACTTGCTTCACAGACATGAGAAATATATCCAAACAAAGCTTGACATCTGGTTCTTTAAATGAACCAAGTGCATTTCAAAACAAATGTTTATTGGTTTTGTAATCCGTATGCAACAAACGCGAGGTACAGTCTGTCCTGTCAAATGCACATCACATGACAGACATTACTCAAACTCCCCACAAACTTGTAAACAAAGAGTCGCTGTTATTTCTGGAGGAGATTCGTCATCGGGGCCAAGTTGTCAATTACTTCAGAAGAGTAGCGCAATCTCACGAAGCATTATCCAGAGGATGATAATGTGTAGAATGGACATATATAAGATTGGTGTCGTGATCTCGTTACTTTCGAGTGCGTGGGGCAACCTGAAAATATTCAGATTTTGTTTGAATCGGACGTTTAAAAACAAAACAAAACAGTTGTTGTTTAATTTTATTGGTGATTCCTAATATGTCATGTAATCGTGAGCTTGGCAAACAGTTTTGGAGAATTTGATGTTTCCCCATTCAGACGGAATGCCCGAGCATATTGCCCAAGAGGCGTTTTATAGATGGTCGTCGAGTGAAAAGACTTGCCTTAAAGGGACTTTGGAGCCTCGTAACTACCTCAAATGGGGACCAGTGTTTTGATAAAGACGAGAGATGGAGTGAGCAAAAAGAAAAGGTTGCGTAATTAAACAGCCTAATGGAGGATTGATTACACATTCAAACACTGACCAGGCTCTTGTCCAAACAGCGCTACTGGAGAACAGCTAGTGAAGTGTACTCAAACATCGCTCCTTCCCCTTGAGTACAAAGTCACATCACTATGGTGGTTGCATAAGGCCAAGAGAAGAGAGGAAGGCTATAGAATACACAAGACTTGTCACTCGTATAAATTTGAATAGGGGGAAACGTGTAACGGTCAATATGGTGAATGAAGCTCCGCCTACTGTTACAGAAGCCAATCATCGATCGATATAGACTGACATTTCTCCAAGGAGAAGCTTGGAACAGATGTGTGCTTTTACGACAGTTTGGTGGTCAACAAACCTCAACAAATCTCAGCGAATACTTGCTTCACAGACATGAGAAATATATCCAAACAAAGCTTGACATCTGTTCCTTTAAATGAACCAAGTGCACTTGAAAACAAATGTTTATTGGTTTTGTAATCTGTATGAATTGAATGTGAGGTACAGTCTGTCCTGTCAAATGCACATCACATGACAGAAGCTACTCAAACTCCCCACAAACAAAGAGTCGCTGTCATTTCTGAAGGAGATTCGCCATCAAGGCCAAGTTGTGAATTACTTCAGAAGAGCATTACCTCTGACGAAGCATTATCCAGAGGATGATAATGTGTAGAATGGACATATATAAGGTTGGTGTCGTGATCTCGTTACTTTCGAGTGCGCGGGGCAACCTGAAAATATTCAGATTTTGTTTGAATCAGACAATTAAAAACAAAACAAAACAGTTGTTGTTTAATTTTATTGATGATTCCTAATATGTCATGTAATTGTGAGCTTGGCAAACAGTTTTGGAGAGTTTGATATTTCCCCATTCAGACAGAATGCCCAAGCATACTGCCCGAGAGGTGTTTCATAGATGGCCGCCGAGTGAAAAGACTTGCCTTAAAGGGACTTTGATAGAGCTAAAGAAAAAGACGAGTTCCAACGAGAGCCTCGTAACTACCTCAAATGGGGACCCGTGTTTTGATAAAGACGAGAGATGGAGTGAGCAAAAAGAAAAGGTGGCGTAATTAAACAGCCTAATGAGTTTGGGGGTCCTTTGTCAGCGGCGAGGGTTCTTAAAGGACGGGGTATTTTATGGCTGGAAAATCTTCTCTTTCAATACTGTCAAAGAAGTTTCTTGCAGAGTAGTTATCACAGCATGTCAAATTGCTCCAGCTCGAGAAATAATTTGGATTTTTTTTCCCCTCACAGAGTGCTCCGAAACAAAAGGCACCCCTCTGGTCTAATTTGCCTTGGTAGGGTCCCTCCGGGTGGGGGGTCCGCATGGACAGAGAGAGAGCCCTGTCTCCTCACTGGAGGATTAGAGGGGGCGAGGTGAGGAAGGGGTGACACAGTCCCCTTGCAATTTCACCCAAAATGCTGCAATTGTCTCTGAGCTCGAACAGGGCAGAGCAACAACGCTCATTTTCCCCCCTCCATTCATTATCTCGCCTGTATTTACTTATCTTTGTCTCAAAATGGAAAAAAAATCAAAGTGTTTAAAGGGCCTCTTTCATGTGGAGAAAGGTTTTTAACAGCGCTTTTCGCTCTGACACGGCTGTGTTAAAGCCAAGGGAACGCTTGCGCTCAGAAGACAGTATGAATAGCAAATGAGTACTTTTCTACTTTTCTTCGGTATTATATAGTGAATTAGATCCTTGATTTCTCCAAATTACATTTCCCAAGGGCCCCCCGTGTAATGCGCTCCTTTTGGGCGCCGATGTACAATTTTATGGTGTCAAATTAGCACAATGAAAATTACACCATTCTTCCTGGAGAAGGCGCCTTACGTGGTAGTTTTTCTTTTTACCTCCACATCTTTTAATGATTTATATATTTCTTTGAAAATAATTCTCCTCATCAGGCATCCTTGGCTCAAGAGCATTTGGCAGGAGCTTATAAAAGTGAGCTGGATTTACATGCTAATAAATGCAGGCCAAGGGGGAAAATATATCCATCTCTGTTTACAATAAAATAAACTTAATTGACATTGTCATTCTGAATGAACGTCAGAATGTAATGTTCAATTGCAGCCGGCTTCACTTAGGTTTTTTTTTTACGAATGATTTCCAAGAAATTATTGCTGCCAGCCGTATGCTAGCAAGATTAAAAGCATGATTTTTGTGGCGCTGGAGATGTGGAGACAATATCTTAAAGCTATTTTTTTTTCCAGAAAAAAACGAAAAGAGTTACACACTCTTTCAAGTGCTTCTAAAAGTTCTACCCGATCTGACAAATTTCAGGACGCCGGCGTAGCATCAATATTCAAGCGAGGATCATCTAAATTGCGAATTCTCAAGTATTCTCAATAGCGAATTCACTAAGACTCCAGTGTGTTTGTTGACCCCAAAACATGTCTGCTCCGAGTCGCTCTCCTGGAGAAACGTCAGTCTAAACTCTGTCCTGGAGGGCCAGTATCCTGCATAGTTTAGCTCTAACTTCCTTCACACACCTCCCTGGAAGTTTCTAGTATACATAGAAATAGCTTAATTAGCTGGTTCAGGTGTGTTTAATTGGGATTGGAACTAAAATACGCAGGACACCGGCCCTCCAGGACCGAGTTTGGACACCCCTGGTCTTTAGCGATCGATGATTGGCTCCTGTACTAGTAGTCGTGGCTTCATTCGGCATTTTGACCGTTATACTTTTCCCCATTCAAAACTATATGAGTGGCATGTCTTGTGTATTCTATAGTGTTGTGACAAATAAAAGCTCATCATCATCATCAGTTAGATCTAAATGTTCAGCTGCAGCCGGCTCTGCTTTGGTTTTTTAGGAATGATTTCCAAGAAATTATTACTGCCAGCTGTATGCTTGCAAAATTAATGATTTTTGTGGCGCTGGAGATGTGGAGACAATTTCTTAAACACATTTTTTTTTCTCCCAGAGAAAATGAAGAGTTACATATTCTTTCAAGTGCTTCTAAAAGTTCTGCCCGGTCTGCTGAATTTCGGGATGCCGTAGCATCAATATTCAAACGAGCACCATCTAAATTGCGAATTCTCAAGTGAGCCGTGTCTTCAACAGGTGCCGTTTGTCTAGCTCTCCAAACGCACTTTTTCAGCGGCTCTGTTTATGACAAAAAAATTTGAATATGCACAGTTTAAAGGTCCCTTTCCTCTCCCTGATTCCTATTTCCACACGGAGCCAAGTGAAATGGAGTTTGTCTCTTATCTTTTCAAAGCCAGATGATTCTGTTTTTGCTTCATTATTGTATTTATGCTGAAAAGTGTTGGCTGTTACACTGCACTGAAGAGGTTTGAATCTTCAAAGGCCGACCTTGAAATTGAACGGTGGATGGAGCTCGAGCTAGCATGAACAATGTTTAATTCTACAAAGAGCAGACGTAATAACAATACGCCTTCCTCTGAGAAACTGAAGGCCAAAAGAGTAATGAGTTAAAAGAATACAATTTAAAACATTTCTATCTGCAATAACAAATGGGCTGCGCACACTAAAATGCCCACGTTTGCTCCTTTATTGTTTCTTCTTGAAGACAATGGGGCCTGTGAAGCTGAGCATTTTGTGTCAGGGCTGCCTCTATTAGAAGGATTTTCTGAAAAATGTATTGGATATTATTGATGTAGAAAGATAGATCATTTATGATGCCACCAACGATTTGCAGTAGACCTGAAAGACAGTTATTGGATTTTCAATTAATCTTTTCAATAATTTAACTAATAGATGATTAATTAATATCTATTAGAACTGTTGCTTCACAGCAAGAAGGTCACTAGTTCGAGTTCAAGCTGGGCCTGTTGGCATTTCTGTGTGGAGTTTACACATTCTACCCATGTTGATGAGGGTTTCCTCCGGGTGCTTCGGTTTCCCCCACAGTCCAAAGAGTGGTTGAGTGTGTATCGGTGTTTCCCAGTACCGGGTTGTGGCTGGAAGGGCATCCACTGTATAAAAACATATGCTGGATAAGTTGCCGGTTCATTCCCCTGTGGCAACCCCTGATAAATAAAGGAACTAAGCCGAAGGAAGATGAATGAATGAATGGTTTGGTAATCTTTAATCAAAGTCTGACCATTGGCAGTCCTTCTCTGATGATGTCTGTTTGACAGTTTCAGTCGCAATATTCTTAAACACACCTCTTTTTACCATTAGTTTGCTGTCAGGGAATGATGCACAAAATAGCCCCGCCCCCTACTCAATATTCCATTTCAGTTGGAAGTGCAACAACATACTGAACAAATCTTCAGGTTCACGCTGACTTTTTCTGGCCACTGAGATCAATCACAGTGAGGGAGAATGGAACAAATACGAGACCAGTCTACGTACCAAACTATCGCTACATCAAGTACTGTACGAAAAAAAAATGCATTATTGTTAACATTATGCCAACATTTTTGGTCAAAATGTCTAAAGTAATCTATTAAAGTTTAACTAAAGTATCTAAAAATAATAGCAGGATTTGAGATTGGCAATTGAAGTGATGCAACTGACACTGATAGGTTCCATGACAGTAACATCATGTTAAGTGTAGTATGTTGAGAAAATTGTAAATTTAAACAACACAGGTATAATTGTAAAAGTAAAGGAAGTACATATATAATTAGTACTCAGATGAGTACTCAGACTCAAAGAAAATCTATGCTCATTCAAAATGTGTACCAACTAAAGAGAGAATGAAGAACTCTTGTCAACTTCAGCCCTCACACTGCAAACATGCTTTTCTTACTTAGATTTCTTTATCTTGTTTCTAGTCCAAATATCTAAACATTCTTAAATCAAGAAGAATTTTCTAGACAAGCAAAACATATTGTCTTGTTTTAAGAAAAAAATGCCAAATTAAAGTGAGTTTTTCCTTAAAACAAGTAAAATAAGTCAAAAGGAAAAACAAGATTATTTTTTTACCCCATTGGCAGACTATTTAGCTTGTTTTAAGGAAAAAATATTATTCTTAATAACATCTTAATATTGGCATATTATTTCTTAAAACAAGACATTATGTTTTGCTTGCCAAGAAAATGTTTCTTGATATTAGATTTTTTAGATATTTGGACTAGAAACAAGACAAAAAAATCTAAGTAAGAAAAGCATTTTTTACAGTGCACCAATGTCACTTTTGACCCAGCTATCCAATCACATTGGAGGAGGGGCGGGGCAAATATCACATCAATCAATGACATCAAGTGCAGAAAGGAAACTGAAGAGAGATTAATATTGTTAACTCTGTGCCAGCATTTCTGGTCATAGACAAATTATCTGTAAAATCAGTAACTACTGTACTGGGGATATTCTGTGACAGCAAGCAAAGCATCTCAAGTTCAATGGGAAAAAAAATAAAATAAATGAAACACCACCATAGAAGAGATCTCAAAGAGCTAATATTTTGTACAACTTTCCCACACTCTACTGACTACAGTTGCACTCTGTGTTTTAAAATCACTGCCAGCAGCTAGCTCTCTGCAACTCTCACATGGTCGCCCACTGAAGCTAAGCAGGGCTGTGCCCGGTCAGTACCTGGATGGGAGACCACATGGGAAAGCTAGGTTGCTGCCAGAAGTGGTCTTAGTGAGGCCAGCAGGAGGTGCTCAACCTGCGGTATGTGTGGGTCTTAACACCCCAGTATAGTGACGGGGACTCTATACTGCTCAGTGAGTGCCGTCTTTCAGGTGAGACATTAAACCGAGGTCCTGACTCTCTGTGGTCATTAAAAATCCCTTCGAATAAGAGTAGGGGTTTAATCCCGGCATCCTGGCCAAATTTGCCCACTCATGGCCTTCTAACCCTCCCCATATCATAATTGGCTTCATCATTCTGTCTCCTCTCCATCAATCAGCTGGTGTGTGGTGTGCGGTCTGGCACAGAATGGCTGCTGTCATGTCATCCAGGTAGATGCTGCACACAGGTGGTGGATGAGGAGGACTCCCCCCCTCATTATTATTATTATTATTATTACTTACTTCCATATATAGCAGATTACACTAAAATGCTACACACTAAAAGATTACACACTAAAAATGCTGGGTTTCACATAATTATTCCATGTTTTCCCAACACAAATCAATGAAGTTAACTGAATTGTTCTTTGCAAATTTAAGGTTGTGAACATAAAACAATTAAGCCCCCCCCCCCCCCCCCAAAAAAAAAGGTAAGAATTGTGTTGTTTTAACTCATTTTAAATAAATGGTTTGAACAAACATGTTTAATGCAGTATGAGATAAATAGACAGTACAAATGTACAGTACATAAAGAGGAATGGCCAAGCAGTCACTTTGAGGTGGCCAAGAAAATACCATCATTTAGACAAACTTGGCACTCTACCAACCTTAAATTACTTTATAAGTACTGTAGATACACTGTGAAAAAAATTAAAAAATAAATAAACTGACTCAACTTAAATCTTAAAACTTACATTGGGGATTTGTGCACACTGTTTAAAAAAAGTTGACTCTAAATTGTAAGGCAACTTGCTGCTGAGCTTTTACTACATTCGACTCGATTTAAGTTGAGTGAAAAAAGCTTGGCAGCAATTTGCCTTACAATTTTAAGTTGAGTCAACTTTTTTTACAGTGTGCCCAAATCACAAAGATACAATGTGCAATTTTTACAAAGTTACTTAAAGTTAATTGAAAATACTTATAAAGTTCACAAAAAAAGTTCATGAAATAAACCGAAATGAATGACTACACATATGAACTCTGTCTAATCTGTCTGTTTGATGACTAGTCTAGTTTCGGGCTATTCTTAGATGTCTATTAGATTTTCACTGAGAACCCAAATTTAGTCTTGTTTTAGCCAAGTTGTCTATGGTTAGATGTCTATTAGACGTCTATTAAATACAAAATTGTTCTCTGGGTATACCAAAACTATTTTACATTAAAGTTGCCATGGGTAATTTCCTAATTTATTTCCTAATATTTAAAAATAAATAGAAAACATTACTTTCATTCATATTACCTAATGCAGTATAACGTTTTTAATTAGATCTATGGCAATAAAAACATAAACAATCACATTTAAATCACTGTGAAGTGCAATGCTGTGAGTCAAGCAGAATCTGTCATGATTTGCTTACCAAAGTCACCCGTCATCTGTCGAGTGACCGCATGTACATTTTAAACTAAATCTGATTAAATAACAGCATTTAAATTGAAACCGTTCATTTCGGTTAGCTTTTTTGTAGCTTAACAATTAAACAATCAAACAAAGGGTGACGTTAAACTTGAAATGACAATCTCGTAACCATCCCCAATCATTCTCCCTTTCTTCTCAAATGGGATGGCGGGCCAAATCAAAGGTTACCATGGGCCAACTTTGGCCGCAGGCCCGATCTAGATGACATTAAAGTACAGATACCCATACTCAAAAGCAAAGTATAAGGCCTTATACAAGTATAAAAAGCAAATTATTATTAAAAATAAAAACTAAAAAGAATATGCGATATTGGACATATATTTAGCATTTTTTCATAAATGTGCCACCTTCTTTAATATGATTGTTATTTTATTTTTTTATTTTGTAATTATATATTATATTACAGCCGTTTCCACTGTCAAAAGGCGTACCGAATCATACCATACCCCTTTTTCGGCACCCTTTCAAAAGGGTACTAAACATGAGAAAGGGTACTAAAAGGCGGAGCTAGATGCGCAGCTGAGCGCTATTGGTTTACAGAGATACGTCACGAGCTCACGCAACAAGCCAGAATGAAAACAAAGAAGCTGCCATGTTTTCATACACAGCCGAGAGACTAGATACATATAATAACATATAATAACGAGCCCTGTTCGATCTGGGCTCAAACGAACCTTGTCGTCGTCTTGATGAACAGCCACAAAGCCAAAAAGAAGAGTAGATTTTACCCTGTGCCCCATAGTTTTTTACGAGCCAGTCTGAAGCTTGAGCGGTTTTGCTTTCTTGCTTGTGCTCGCTGCGCGTCTATATTTGAACTAACAAAATTCTTGAGCTGATAATAATAACGTGCGCTTGATTATTGACTTGCTTTTGAAACCTAATCAACTGCCATGTTTAAGTATTATCATCACCTTTTTGACTATTATGAACTCAGAATGATGGAATTACTTTTTTAACAAGAGGCTACACGTGCTGCTGAAGATTACAGACACATTTAATCATGGGAGGTCTGCACTGACTATGCCTGGGCTCTATTTCCTGCTATTTTGAACCTAAATAAGGACTAAATGTATGCTGTGTGTAGTTTTTCTGTAAGTGGTAACATATCGGAGACTGTAATGGTCTGTATGTGTTCATA
>CAIGQZ010034999.1:9529592-9549990 GCA_903798205.1 Danio tinwini | reverse complement strand
TTTCTTTCTTTCTTTCTTTCTTTCTTTCTTTCTTTCTTTCTTTCTTTCTTTCTTTCTTTCTTTCTTTCTTTCTTTCTTTTTTTCTTTCTTTATTTCTTTCTTTCTTTCTTTTTCAAACTCTTTCTTTCTTTTGAAAGTCTGTTACTTTCATTCTGTTTTCATTATGTTCATTCATTAATTTTTTGTTGTTTGTTTATTTGTTCTTTCTTTCTTTCCTTCTTTCTTTCTTAAATCTATTCAATTTATTCTCATATCAAAATGCTTGTTCATTCGTTCATTCTTTCTTCTTTTAATCTATTTATTTCATTTTGTTTTAAAACATAGTTCGTTTGTTTTCTTTCTTTGTTTCTTTTCTTTTTTCTTTCTACAAATTTCATTCAGTTTTACAAATAATAGTTGTTCGTTATAACAACAATTGTTTGTTTGTTTGTTTGTTTGTTTGCTCATTTGTGTGTTCATTCATCCACTCATTTGTTCATTTGTTCTTCCTTTTTCTTTAAAAAAACTGTATTTACTTTCTTGATCAATTTATAGAATAATAATGTATTTTTTTCAATTTTGTCAGCATTTTTCTTTGATCCATTTATATTTTTTGCTTTCATAAAAATATTTGTTCATCTGTTCTTTCTTTCTTTCTTTCTTTCTTTGTTCTTTCTTTCTTTCTTTCTTTCTTTCTTTCTTTCTTTCAAGCACAATGATACCACTCACCGCCGGTCCCTTCTCATCAGAGAGAATACTTGAATGGCAAATTACTTTACACTCAAATACGTTCCACCAGGCCTATTGGCTGTGAGAAGATGGTTTGCCAGTTCCTGACCAGATTAGTAAAAAAAAAAAGCTGTCGAGTTTTTGTACTTGTTGTTGTTGTTGTTTTGCTTCTTTTCTCAGCTATTCGGTCGTGTCTATTATCAATTTCAATGGATTGCCATATCACCAATCCACACTGCTAAAATAAATCTGCAGATTTTAACAATCAAATCATTCTTGTTGCTTTATGCTACTTTTTGTGTGTCTGTGTGCAGAAATAAGGCATTCAACGAGTGCGGCGTGTGACATTGTTGAGATCTCTTTTGAAGGAGACACGTGTGAGGTTTTTTTTTCTCATATGAGAATGAGAAATATGAAGTGTGTCATTTCTTCACCAAACACAATTGCAAAATAATGTTTTCAAATAACTTTTCCAAGCGTTCCCTTTCAATGGCATTGGTCAAATAAAAAGGCAGTCAAACTATTCAAACTGACGCCACTGGATGAATCAGTGTTGCTGTGTTCATCCTTTCTTCGTTTTATTTTATGTTATTTCTACAAATATTATGAAGTCACTAACAATACTTTGATTTGGTGGATAAAGTGAAAAAAATCTATCAATCATTGTACATGTTAATTGCATTTTAAAGTCATACCTCCAACTCAGGCTCATTATTGATATGTACCTCTGTATACACTTCTGGAGACCACCAAATAAGTCCCAGTAGCTACGTTTTTTTGCTGTTTTTGTTTTCGCAAATCCACCAGAGACTGCTGTGTATGCTTTTTCAGATCTCAAATTTCTCTCACCAGTGCCATTCACACTGGCTGTTCTTGTGTAAATCCACCAGATGCTGCTGTCGACTGACTAAACAACTGCCCGACCGATAACCCCACCTACCCCCTTCCCTTATCCCAACCAATAGTGTTTTTAAAAGCATCGCTTGACCAGCGCCCACCCACTTCCTTAAACCCGACCGTTAGTGTTTTCAAAAGCAATCCAGAAAGAAAAGCTCTCGCCTGATTTTTATCATGTTTTCAGATCTTACCACGATCTCACCCTGTTATTTACTTGTTTATTAAATGTTTTTCTTTTTGTTTTATCTGCTTTCCAATCCTGTCGTTGCAGTCAACTCCTCTCTGTGTCTCAAGTCCGCCAATGTACATGTCAAGCCAATGGGCAAACTGGTAACAGTGGAAAACACTGTTGTGTCATGTCCACATGAAGGAAAGCAGTCAGTTGGTAGCATGAAAAAAAACAGAAGCCATCAGTAGCATCATACCGCCTCGTAGCATTAGTTTTAAAGACAAAATGCAGCCATACATACCTCTGGCTACATAATTCGTGCTCTCCATAAATGTATAGAGGGATAAGTTTTCATAACAAGCCTGTGTTGGATACTTCACCCAAAAATTTTAATTACCATCACATGTTGAACACAAATGAAGATATTTTGAAGAATGCTGGTTGCTGGCACTTATTGACTTCCATAGTAAGAATAAAAATCTTTGAAAGTCAGTGGTTGGCAGCTACACACTCAGAAATAAAGGTACAAAATCTGTCACTGAGGTGGTACCTTTTCAACAGATAAACTTTTCATACCATTATTTGTAAGTGGTACAAAGCAAAAGCACAGAACAGACTCACATTTAAGAGCAAGGGGTGGCCCCTTGTGGTTCGGCGGTATGGGTTGCGTATAGGGAGGCTCTGCTCTTTAATGTTTATTTGCCACCCTTCAGAGAAAGACTAAAATACGGGAGAAATACGGGAAAATACCTTTGCGGGATGATAGTGGGATACAACTGTAAAATACAGGAGAATCCCGGGAAAAACTGGAGGGTTGACAGGTATGGTGTACCAGCATTCTTCAATATATCTTCTTTTGTGTTGAAAAACGAGAAAGAAACTCAACTAGGTTTTGAACAAGCGAAGTGTGAATAAATGAAGACAGAATTGTCATTTTTGGGTGAACTATCCCTTTATTAATGTTTAAATCACCTAATAAATAAGCTAAAGTATATGAAGTATAAAAGTCAAAAAGTAAAGTTGCTTATTAAGCTTGGGACATAAAAGAAAAAAAATCCCCTCCAAAAATCTATAACTTTACCAAAAAGTCTCTATTTGTGCTCAGGAGAGATATCTGACATATTAAATACATCTTATTCTTTGAGTAAAGTGATTTCACAAAGCTCACAGCAGCTTACGCTCAACAATATGGCCTCTCTTCTCTGCGGTCTCTCGACTGACAGGATGAGTATTTGTAGATTTAGGCCAGTGGTCAAGCAAAGCTTATTTTAAATACATGGAGGGCACGGAGGAACATCTGTTTCTATCAGCGGGGTCTAACTGCATTCTAAAGTCCTGTCTGTGTTATTCATACAATATTTAGATGACATGCCCAAGCGTAGATCAGCCGCGGAGGCCTGTGTGCACGTGGGTCTGTGAGCTATGGTGGGGCTGTAAATCTAGTATCTGATTTCTTGTGCGTCAGAGTGATGGACGTAGGGCGTCTCACTCGCTCAGACTGATGGTGGCACAGTGAGTGTATTCACAGGCAGTCCGTCTCTATTGCAGCCTTGTCATATAGAGTGGAAGAGATATTTTTGCTCTTAAGTGCTTTCTTGCATGAGAAATGCTGCCGGTTCATCAGCGATAATGCTTTATTAAGGATTCCCGGAAAGGTGCTTTATTGATTGTACACAATGTCTCGCATACAGACGATTACCTGAAATATGATGTAGGGATGCAACGATTGTAGATTTTGGTTGTACAATCTGAGGAATAATCACAGTTATTATTAATTTCAAAACACTACTAGTTTAGAAAATCACATGAAAACTCCTTATATTTTAAAGTGTGATCAATTGCAGCTCAGTAACTTAATAATACAGCACAAAATAATAATTTTTATTTCTCTGGACTTAATAAGTGAAAAAAGTTTTTGGCATTTAAACTTAAGTAATAATTTTACACTGAAAATAAATGACAGAACAATGAATAAATAAGCAATTAAAATAAGAATAAAAAAAGTATTTGTCTACTGTAAATCTGAGCTATATACACTACCTAACAAAACTCTTATCACCCATCCAAGTTTTAGGAACAACAAATAATAACTTGACTTCTAGTTGATCATTTGGTATCAGAAGGGGCTTATATGAAAGGCAAAGGCCTCTAGATTACGCTCATTTTGCTAAAATAAAATATGATCATGCCTTGATTTGTAATTATTTAATTAGGACAGTAAGGTCTGACTTTGCTTAAACAAAAGTCTTCTCACTTAACAGAAATAATGTACAGTATAGAATATAATATTAAAATATTAATATTGTGTATGAATCCTATGAGCTTGGAGGACTGCATTCATACATCTCTGCAATGACTCGAATAACTTATTAATAAAGTCATCTGGAAAGGCAAAGAAAGCGTTCTTGAGAGATCATCAAGATTCTTTGGATTCATCTTCAATGCCTCCTCTTTCATCTTACCCCAGACATGCTCAATAATGGTTAGGTCTGGTGACTGGGCTGGCCAATCCTGGAGCACATTGACCTTCTTTGCTTTCAGGAACTCTGATGTAAAGGCTGAAGTATGAGAAGGAGCACTATCCTGCTGAAGAGTTTGCCCTCTCCTTTGGTTTGTAATGTAATGGGCATCACAAATCTCTTGATACCTCAGGCTGTTGATGTTGCCATCCACTCTGCAGATCTCTTGCACGCCCTCATACTGAATGTAACCCCAAACCATGATTTTTCCTTCTGCAGTATTTGTGATGATTGGGATGCAGTTCAACAGATGATTCATTGGAAAAATCTACCTTCTGTCACATTTCCAAATGATCAACGAGAAGTCAAGTTAGTATTTGTTGCTCTTACAACTGCGATCCACAACAAGACTTTTGTCAGGTAGTGTAAACAGTTCCCTTTTAAAGAGAAGAAATGTAGTCAAAGACTGCTGAACCTCTGTCTGAATGGCACTTTTGATCAACTTTAATACAAAATTGTTTGGTATTTTCCTTTTGCATTTTTTTTCTTTGGAGTAGAAATGTGTATATTCTATACAAAGTATGAAGGTGATTGGTCCAGATCTTGTCATATGACTCACAGTGCGCTCACTGCATTTTTTTTTCAACTAGGTGCGTCTGAAAAGCATGAGTGTGTTGCCGCGTGTGCATCGTTTCCAAATTCATTATGTGCACGCAAGTCGTGTGCCTCCATTGGATATAACGAACTTATACGTGCAAACGATGCAATATGTGAACAGCCCTTAGTTAATAGCCTCAGCTATAGTTAATCCAGTGTGCGTGCGTATTAGCCTTAGTGTCATTAATGCTCAGTCAACACTGTACATCATCTTATTTATCCTCTTAAATTTTAACACTGTTTCAGTGTTACTTTAACACTTTGTAGAGTGGCATCACACACTGTAAAAATGCTGGGCTCCACACAATTTCTACATGTTGTCTCAACTCAAATCAATCAAGTTAACATAATTCATTTATTCATTTTCCTTCGACTATTTATCAGGGGTCGCCACAGCGGAACAAACCGCCAACTTATCCAGTATATGTTTTAAACAGTGTATGCCTTTCCAGCTGCAACCCAGTACTTTGAAACACCCACACACACTCATTCACACACAAAAACTACGGCCAGTTTAGTTTATTTAATTCACCTATAGTGCATGTCTTTGGACTGTGAGGGGGAAACCGGAGCACCCGGAGGAAACCCATGGGAACACGGGGAGAACATGCAAACTACACACAGAAATGTCAACTGGCCCAGCCAGGACTCGAACCAGTGACCTTCTTGCTGTGACAATGCTAACCACCAAGCCACCGTGTCGCCAGTTAACAAAATTGTTTTTGCAAAGTTAAGTGGATTGAACATAAAAGTATTTAGTTGTCCCAAAAAAACCTCAAGAATTGTTTTGATTCAGGTCATCACTTTTTTAAATGTACATTGCAGGATTTTACCGTGTGTCTAAGCTTAGTCTGGTGTAAATATTTTATAGTTTATAAAAGCATGGTAGTTTTTATAGCAACTGTTGATTATTTCACAATGATTAGTTGGGAATTGCATCTATCATCCTGTTGATTTATGCCAAAATGTCACAAGCAGCAAGCAAATATTCACCAATCTGATCCATCTCAGCTAGCTATTCTGAGGTTCAGTGACACCTCTTCCTCTTTCAGAGCTAATCTGAATAACATCAGGCCTAGTGTTTGGAAAAGAGCCAAACAACACTCAAAATAACCCACTTTCCCCAAACACAGTTTCATATTCAGTAATTTTGTTCCTTTTTGTTTGTACTGGATGTTGTGGGAACACATACTATGCGTGTTTGTCTATTCCGGGTCTGTTTTTTTTTTTTTCTCATTGGTTTTCTATTTCGCTTGCTTACTCGACTATTGTTTTTAAAGACCCCCACCCTTCATTCATTCAAAGCCGTCGCTTGTTTTTGACAGACTTCTGTCTTCCGTCATCCCTGTTGCTGTAGCTCTGCTCCCTAAAAACAAAGCTGCTGCTTGCTAAACAAACCCCTGTATGTCTGCTCGTGTGCTTGCGGAACGCAGCGCATGTGGAGGCCTGCTTGATATCATCCCAGTAGTCCACGTTCACTGCTGTTGGGCTGCCGAGTTACAAAGATGAGAGACAGAGAAAGCATGCACCTGCTGGCAAAACACTTGCATGTGTTTTTGTTTTGTCCACTGCTTATTATATTTAACGAAAATGAACGAAAAAAACGAAAGCTAGAATTGAAAAATCATTTTCGTTATCTGAAATAAAAATAAAAACGAGAGAAACTAGAACTAAACTAGAACTCAAACTGTATCCCTACTGAAAAAAACAGCTCAAATCAGCCTAGGATGGTAGGCTGGTATTAGCTGGTCAACCAGCCTGGTTTTATAGGGGTTTTGGCCATTTCCTTGCTGGTTTTCCTCTCCTCTAAAACCAGGCTGTTTGACCAGCTAATACCAGCACATAGATATTTACATTAGATGTCACCTACCCTGTTGTCTATTGAAAGGAATGCGTCAATAGAGCCACCATTTTAGTGCAGGGAAGCACCTTTGAAATGAATGCAGGACCAAGGTGCAGTGGAGGACTGTGGCCATCCAGAGCTAGAGATATACACATATATACATATATCTATAATCAGGAGTTTTACCGGTGGTCAGTACGCAAATATTCTTTTAAATTACGAAAATGATAATTTTATATGACATTTTTACATAGATGGATAAGTGATCACAGGCATTGCCGACAAAAAGCGAGTGTTTGTGTGCATGGAAATGTATTATCCTCCCTCCCTGTTTAATTTGATCTAATCCGTGTCCTGAAACACACCCTCTCTCCCCTTTCACTTTTCATTCTAATGGAGGGAGCGATTCATTGTGAATGAATCTCCGTTATAAACGACTCGTTCGCTTAGCCGACAATAATGCAAGTTTCTGGCACCGCGTTATATTTTATTTACATTGTTTGCTTATTTTATTAAACAAAACTAGCATAAGCCTAATAATTAGTGCAAGTCGGTGCTACTTTGCCTCATGGTGAATGCAGTAAGTGACTTTATTACCATTAATAAAGTTACTTGTTTAGCACAACATTTCAATAAAAATATGTAAAAAAAAACAACAACAACAACAACAAAATCTTACCTATGAAATGTTCTGCCTTTACGCTATGTTTTGTTTGCTCGTTACTACCCGTAAGCAGCGCAAAAGTCCAGCATCTTCAGATTGGGACACTGTGTTGACTAGTGCGGTCGAATGACATTTGTCCTGGGAGCCCTGTACAAATGTGGCGGCGCTATTGACGCATGCTCAGGGTCTGTATGTGATATCTAGTGTGTATATCTATTATACCAGCCACTCAGCTTAGGTTTAAGCTGTTTTTTCAACAGGGTTGTTTACATACAAAACTAACTGAAACGAACTACTATTATAGCAAAAACGTCCTTCGTTTCGTCTTTGTATATACGTAAGCCTTTTAGAATTAAATCTATTTATTTTTGGCCTAAAAGGTTATTGATCAGTACGGCACCTCAGAGTCTGTAATCCTGCTGCCATTGGCCAGATCAAGCCGGGTCTCCTCCAGTCATCCTCGCTGTTGCTCCCGCGACAAAAACAACGGCTGGACATGACAGAAGCACGGTGACAACATAAAATACGACACTTAAAAGTATTGATTTAAACTATTTGTGACCAATAGTGGGTCTTATTTCTGTATTAGGCATCGCAATCGTTAACGAATCGTTATTTTTAACCGGATCTTCTAAGTGAATCGGTTGAACTAATTCACCAATTGATTTGAATCATGTAAAATGATTCGCTTCTCCAGAATTGTTAAGCACGTATTCACGAACACAAACCTACTTTTTACATGTCTGATAGCCTCTGACCAGAAATAAACGAATATGTACTGAGTTATTTAATTACTAGAACAATAGACTAAGATCAGATTTGAGAAGCGGTGAACCGACCATACTGTGCATGCGTGATTCAGTAAACCGAACACACTAGTACACGACAGTCTGCTGTGACAACTGAACTTGAACAACTGCAGCGAGGGTAAATCGAGGGCTTAAATGAGTGGATCTGGCGAAACGTAAGTTTATTTCATAACAGAAAGTTGTAATGAAATTTAAATAAGTGAATCATGCTTCAGTTGGGTTACAAAACAGTTGTAAGAACTTTTCAGATCACGGTGATGTTTTAACTAACTGAAAATATGATTGCTGACTACATATTTTTGCTATGTTGAGTCACCCATCACTATTGTGTCTATCTAACCTCAGAAGCAGCCTTGCATACATAGTTTACTTAAGGCTGCTATCTTGTGGGCTGTTGTATTTGAGTTTGAGGATGGGGTAGATGGTAGTGTTCTTCTGTCAAAAAAATGTAGCCTATCTTTGCTTGAGTTTTTATTATACAATATTTATTCTGATGATTTTGAATCTTGCACCTAACAAATATCCTAATTTACAAACAAACTAATAAAAACTAAAAGCAATTTCAAAATATAAAAACTAATAAAAACGAGTAAATATACCTCTAAAAACTAATTAAAACTAAGTAAATTTGAAAACAAAAAGTCAAAACAAACTAAAAAGTAATGAAAAATCTAAAACGTATTATAACCTTGGTCCACTGCATCTTATATTCACTATACCTGTTGTAAACCATTAGGGGTTGCTGCGGTCTCTCCGGGAATGTCATATTAGCTTGTCTAAAGTGAGAGATGAAGCCGCTGATGACCCTGCTCATTTGCTCTAAATGCCTGGATTGCAGGAACATTAGGAATTGTTCACATGTGAAGGCTGTTGTCTATTGCGGGCAGGCTATTATGATAAGCAGACGTAATGGGTGTTGTAATTTTTCATCAAACTGCTCCAATACGGGCGGCTTATGAAGCCGGTCACGCAAAAAGCAGATGCACCATAATGATGCTTCTATAATAACTTAAGAGAATGGTCTCATTTTCCTGTGCGTTTTTCTTTTCTAAGTGATATGGCACCATTGCTGAATCTCTCTCCCTTTTTCTCCTCCCGAACATAACTTATTTAGAAATAAAACCAAGTGGCATTAATAACGCGTTAAGAGGGATGGAAATTTGTCTTGGAAATGTTTGAAGGATTGCTGCCAGGAGGGCTGGGAATTAAAATGGCCTCTGGTGCGGCACCATCGGACAGAAAGAGAGAGAGGCGAGAGGAATATTTCAAATAAGAATAATGTCATCATGGAACAATTTTCTACCCTATGAGGCCATAACACACACACACATGCACACACAGAGATCTCCTAGGCCTTCAAATGACACAATATAAATGCTCTGTCCCTCACGCCCGGCAGATGATGTCTGATATTTCATCCTTGTCGTTTTATTAAAGATTTAAACAGTTTTGCATCTCAAACAAACATTCGCCGGCCGATTTCCCTGACACCGGCAGCCTTTTTTCGTCACTGCACAACCTGGTAACGGAAAGGGGGAGGGGGAGGACAGTAGGGGCGCGGCGCTATATTATATTTCCAAGTGTGTATTTAATAAATGTAAAGAATACATTATTTTATATTATCAGTGCTAAAGGCCCCCAGTGTTAGATTTAGAGGAATATGACTCCTGTCAGATGAATGGGAAGATGGGAATGAAACGGATGCGGTGATGAGCAGGAGAAGCCGAGTCTCATGACATTACCATTATGAGTCCTGCGACTATTAGCATGCGCCGAGGCTGTTCCTCACAATGTGATCTCTCCTTATTAGTATTAATAATAATGAGAATATTCCGCTTTAATATATCTGTATGTTCAAGCTCATATTAACTGCTTTTGTGAGGGAATGAAAAGATGACTTCTAATGACATCCATGCTTTTATTTCTCTGCCTTTCATCTGCAGTCTTTCGGCGACGACTTTATCGCTCTTGTCATTGTTTTATCAGGCGCCTTCGCCTCATTTCATCTCTCCGTCTGCTACTTTCTTTCTCTCTCGGCTCTCGGTTCGCCCTAAATCGCTTACATTTACGACACGAGTCTCTGTGTTTGTAAGAAATATTTGTAGTTATGCGTTATTCCCAGTTGTCGTGCGTCTTTCGTTCCCCTCCCTGTGCTCGGATGGCGTTATCAATATCCATGTCACCGCTCTGACACCGCCCATGCCGTATCAATAAACATTTTACAAAGTCCGATTTTGCTGCATCTGAATTATTTATCACGTGTGATAAGGCTCTATATTTTGTCGAAACCCAACCCTAAGTGGTGGATCTGGTTGCTTGTATGTTTGCCTTGGATCTTTAAAAGCAGTATCAAGACGGGGCTGAGATCGACCAATTTGGCCTGCTCTGGGAAGATGATGGTTGAGGGCTGTCAGACCCAGCGACTCCCCCAAAACTGGCAGTGACGTTCTGGGTTTGTCTCAAACTCAAAGGGCTGTCGCCCTATTGGAGGCGTCAGGCTGCAGTTCCACGCGGCCTGCTGCTGCACCGAGGAATGTGCCATCCGCAATGACTGATCCTGTCAACCCATCCGCGATCCCTTTCTGCAGGCTGACAAACACGGAGGTCACAGCCGACAAACAGATCCTGAATTTTTTATATCTAGACAGCTACACCTTTAAGGGATTGCCTCACTCAGGTGCAATGGCCGGCGACCATTCTAATGGTGAGGATCATTATAAAGAACAGTGCGGGAGTGACTGTTGGTCCAATTTTCCAATCGGAGATAAACAATAAACATCTCGAGACTCTAGTATAAACACGATTAAAAGCTTGGCTCTCATAACTCCGGCTTGTCCCAGATTGTGGAGAGAACACTTAGCAGATAGGGCATGATTGCAGAAGCTGGGCTTTTGTTCGAGGAAATCGAGGACGATCTTAGCATGGCGGAAAAAACTGTTGAATACATTAGCGCTGAATGCTGGAGGGGGCCGCTCTTCAGTGCTACAGCTTAAGTGCTACTGTTGCAAACCCAATCACTTTGGCACACAGTTGGAGGGCCACTGCAGTGGTTTTTGAGACTAGCATTCAGTCAACACTTTTCAAATATTCCCCATTCTTTTAAACACCTCACATAATACTTTTTTTTTTTGACTTATGTTGCTTGTTCCGCTTTAGATTTGAAACTTTTTTGGCCACTTAAAAGCAAAGTTTGCACAGTCTCAGTGATTTTTTTATTAATTTTTTTTTGCGTTTATTTTATATGAGTTTAATTGATTTGATCTTTATTAAGGGAGGTGTCACAATCACCAGCAATCCAGCCTGTTCAGATTGCTGAAGAACTACAAATCTGCCACTTTAATGAACTACAAATGCCATCATGCACCTCACTCACACACCTTGCCCAGATTCCCCTGGATTAAGTGTTTAAGTGCTACTGTTGCAAATCCAATCACTTTGGCACACAGTTAGAGGGCCACTGCGGCGGTTTTTGAGACTAGCATTCTGTCACCACTTTTCAGATATTCCCCATTCTTTTAAACATTGCAAATGATACTTTTTTTTGATGCTTGTTCCGAATTTAGGTCTGAAACATTTTTGGCCACTTAAAAACATAGTTTGCTCAGTCTCAGTGGATTTTATTATTACATTTTTTGCGTTTTGTTATTATATGAGTTAAAATTTTTTTATCTTTATTAAGGGAGGTGTCACTATCGCCAGTGATCCAGCCTGTGCAGATCACTGAAGAACTACAAATCTGCCCTTTTAATGAACTACAAATGCCATCATGCACCTCACTCACACACCTGGCTCAGATTCCCCTGGATTAAGTGTTTAAGTGCTACTGTTGCAAATCCAATCACTTTGGCACACAGCTGGAGGGCCACTGTGGTGTTTTTTGAGACTAGCATTCAGTCAACACGTTTCAAATATTCCCCATTTTTTTAAACATTGCACATGATACTTTTTTGATGATTCTTCCGATTTAGGTCTGAAATGTTTTTCGCCACTTAAAAACAGAGTTTGCTCAGTCTCAGTGGATTTTATTAATTTATTTTTTTGTTTTATTTTATGAGTTTAATTTTTTTATCTTTATTAAGGGATGTGTCAGAATCACCAGTGATCCAGCTTGTGCAGTTCACTGAAGAACTACAAATCTGCCACTTTAATGAACTACAAATGCCATCTTGCACCTCATTCACACACCTGGCCCAGATCCCCCTTGATTGCAAACACACACGGCTGAAGCAGTTTAGGATTAATCAGATGGACTATAAACACAGCAGTCTTGTTTTTGTTTTAGAGCATCACATAAACGTTTTCCTTGCCTTATTTAGCTGTGGTTTTGGTAGTGGTAAGCAAAGCGAGGCTTCACGAAGCACTGAAATAGTTAAAGTAAATGTGTTGAAGCTTCAAAACGTTTCAAAACCCGTCTCTACAGTGACACCTAGTGGTCATTTTTCATGTATTGCTTTGGAACAGTTTAGCAAAGAAAATTTAAGCAAATTGAGGTTTTGAACCCTACATTGTAGAGGTAAGGTTTCCAGTGATTTGGTGAAGCCAAGAGTTCAAGACTAGCATGCTGAGATAATGGGGTTGAATCCAGGATGATGCAGCTATAGATGCTAGTTTTTAATGCTCTGTTCTTGTAATGGGTTTTGTTTTAACATTGTTTTACACTTTAGTCATGTGTGATTGGGTGAGTTGGGTGTTTCGAATAACCCTAGTCAAATGACCTCAGTGTTTTGGGTCATGCTTCAGTGCAGTCTTTCAAAACACTTGCGATTTGGGATCTCGACACTGTCGAAACATCAGTTTCACATCAGCCATCCCTAGTTGTTGACCCTTGCCTTGTTTTATTGTTTACGTTGTTTTGTCACCTGACCTTTCTTCTGTTTTTTGACTACATTCTTGGATTACGTTTATGCTTCTGTTTGCTACCTGTTTGACCGTTGCCTGCCTGACTACTCTTCTTAATAAACTACATGTGGATCCTCACCTCTGTTGTCCCTGACTGTACGTGACAGGAGGAGGTCATGGAACAACAGCATGTTTTTACTTAAAGCAACAGTTTTGAAAGGGGATATTATCTTACTAAGGGCAAAATGAACTTGTAGTGCATTTTCTTACTGAAGTATTACTTATAAACTACGATAAATCTAAACTGAATTCCGAACCTAAAGAAAGTTTAGTTAAATTCACACAGTATTTCATGTTTCATGTACTACTCTTTTGAGACTGTGTACATTTTTCACAAGGGCAACTATGTCCAGCTGAAAGAAAAAGGTCAAAATATTAAAGGGAAACAAATTGATTCTGGTTGTATGTGAAATTAGAAAATTTATAGTGCTACATGAAGATTTCAAGAATGAACAGGGTACTAATTGTTCTTTAAATCATGTTCATTAAGGAATCAACATCATAATCTCTAATACTGACTACGTTTACATAAACATCAGTAATCAAATAATTTACCTTAATCTGAATAAGACAATAATATGATTAAGGTGTTTACATGATTTGCTTTTTGAATGTTCCTTTCATGATCCTGTTTTACATGTTATAGCACATAATTTGTTTAACGTCATTGCATCACCAGGCTTTCCACATTTCCTCACAAGTTTCATGTAATTTTGGGTGTTTTATTTATAATTTGTTGACTTTAACGGCAGTTTGGCACTTTCGCTCTCATTCTGGAACATTTCATGCATGCTCTCCCCATAACAAACGAGATAATGGATGTGAGTATGAACTGCTGGAAGAGTGTAGTTTTAATGGAATTTGATACAGCATGCCATATGGGGGTAAAAACCCTCCGGACTGTGGTCCTTTACTAACTAGGTAGGTGCAGAGAATAGTGTCAAACAGCCATATGTGTATAGACTATTCTGTCGCAAAATGCGGCAAAAATCTTACACGATGGTAATAGTTTGATTAGGGTTGTTTACATGTCTGTACTGCACTTTAATAATGCAACTCCACGTCTTAATGCGATTTCCGTTTAGTCCGATTATGACCTTAATCAGATAAAATTAATCAAAAATCGCTGTTTACATAGTAGACTCTTAATCAGAATATTGTTTTAATCGTATTAAAATTGGATTATTGGTGACCATGGAAATGCACAAAAAAAATCATAAATTGAAACTTAAAATATTAAAACCCTCTATTCCCTCCTCAATTTGTGTACGAAAGAATCCTTTCATTTGTCTTATTACTCGTATAATATCAGTTTCAACCATTTCACATGGAGTTTCAAAATAAAAGCACAATTTTGCCATCTAGCTGGTGCTACGTATAAGAAAATATTTTCCTAAACAATGACAATGATTACACCAGTTGCGCGAGACCGCTGCAGCCTTTAGAACGCAAAATAAATAGCTTCTCCTCAAAAGCAGTTGATTTGATGTCGATTTGAAGGCGAAGTGATTGTCTGAAAAACATACAATTTTCACAAGCTCTGCGTTTTTTTTTTACAGGCAAGAAAAGGGGACAAAGGGGCCCGACGCCCAGCCGGCAATTGGGCAATAAAGAGTCAAGTAGTTGTTGTCAAGGCTCGCTCGTCCTCTTTGTGTTCGAAACACAAGTGGAGAGCGCATCATGAACTTCTCATCGGAGTTAGGAGTGTGTGTGTGTGTGTTGTTTGGCAGCAGAGGCAGCTAGTGTTCATTAGCACTGCTAGAATGCCTTGAGGCATGTTGAGGAGGGGAGGCCGAGGGGAGGGGGGGGGGGGTCGGTTTTGTATGGAAATTGACCAGTGTGCTGTAACTGTTCGCCTGGCGCAAGTCTTTGAAGTGGAGCTGTTCAACACTGCCGCTGTCTTTGTTCTTGGTAATTGCCTAAATGATCTCAGTGGAGTGCGGGGCCACGCTACAACTGAACTAATCCAAGGCCTGCCCAATAATTTGACATCTCATCGTGCCCCCCTTCCAAATGACTCCACCGACCACCATTCTGTTTAGTGTCTTTATTAGCCCATCTGAGAAGAATCAAGGGGGGGGGGGGGGGGTTTGTGTTTTTTTTTGTGAAAGGGGCGGGCAGCACGCTTAACCCCCCCACCACCACATCCTTCTTCAACTCATCTTATCCTCTCTCTGCCTTTCTCCGGCCATTGATATGGAAATGAGCCCAGGCTCCATTTGCAAATCAGGGAGGATTAATTAGTCCGGAGCACTTAGCAACAACAACAATAATACATGCCTCTGATCCGGGCTGATCTGCCCTCTCTTTGTCGTTTAACCCGCCGCTGGCAATCGGACAAGCCCTGCCGTGATGGAGCCCCCCGTGGGGAGGCGGAGGAGGGGGGGAGCGTGCGGGAGTACAGTGCAGGGGCAGCGCTAGAGCACGGGCAGGGTTCAGGAGGCCAGCGGAGCATTGGAGCAGAGCCTTCAGCAGAATCAGGCCTGGCCCACAGCCTGATGCCCAGAGCCCACGCTGGGGTCAACTTCACAGCGCCGCTCTCGCTCTTTCGCTGTCATACGCACACACTCGCGCTGGTCCGGGCCAGGGGCCGCATGCTTTACAGGAGCGAGGCTAATGCCTGTGTGAGCTGTGTTTATCATAGTCCACAACAATTGAGGGGCTTTTCTTTCAGATGCTGCGATATCACTGGACTGGCGTACAGATCATTAAATTCCATAAACAGTAAAAATTATTAGCCCTTCTGTAAAGTTATTTTAATTTCTGTTTAACGGAGAGCAGATTTTTTTTCAACACATTTGTAAACATAATAATTAATAACTTATTTAACTTATTACTTAATAACTTAACTTATTATTGCCATGATGACAGAAAATAATATTTTACTAGATAATTTTCAAGACACTTCTATACAGCTTAAAGTGACATTTATTGGTTTGACTAGGTTAATTAGGTTAACTAGGCAGGTTAGGGTAATTAGGCAAGTTATTGTAAAATGATGGTTCGTTCTGTAGACTATCGCAAAAAACATTAGCTTAAAGGGGCTAATAATATTGACCTTAAAATGGTTCTTAAAAAAAATTAAAATTTTATTTTTATTCTAGCCAAAATAAAACAAATATTATCAGACATACTGTGAAAATGTCCTTGCTTTATTAAACATAATTTGGGAAATATTTAAAAAAGAAACAAAAATTCAAGTCTTCACCAGACTTATTTCTCTCTATATTATTTTTTATACATTATATTTTTTCCAAACTACTAAAATGTCAATAAAAAGTCACTTTGTTCAACTGCAGAGTTGAATTTTCAACATCAAAAGTTCACAGAGCAGAGATCACGCTCCCATAATGCAATTTACAACCAAAAATAAAGGGAAAACACTTGTGAATCACAAAGTATTTTTTACAGTATATATATCTTTCCTGAGTGCTATTTACGGAGAAAAGGTTTCCGTTAATCAAGGTTTCTGTTAAAAAAATCTATCAAAATATTATAATTTCTTGTAAAAAATCGATCAAAATATTATTGTTTCTGTTAAAAAATATATATAAAAATGATCATTTTCATAAAAATAAAAAAAATACTATCGTTTCCGTTAAAATATATATTGAAATAATATTGTTTCCATTAAAATATATTCAAATATTATCACTGGAAATTCTATTTTTTTACTTCTATTTTTAGATTATATTATATGTTTAATTATATTTATTGTAATATATTTTTAAAAATTCTACTTTTTTATTAATATTATTTGTTAGGCAACTACACTGTAAAACAATCCTGGTTGTCTTATTTACGATGAATCAAATTAACCTTACGAGTCCATTGAATTTATATTATGTTAAACTGACTAAAAAACAGCTCACGCAACTTGTAAAATTAAGTTAGAACATGATTAACTTAGTTTAATAAGTTACTAAATACATATGCTGTCATGACTAATTGATCATATATTTTTTTATAGTGTAGGGTCTGAGAGTAATGCAGTTTCGATTCTCTGTATGTCTTGTACATGTGGTTAAATTGGCAATAAAGCTGACTTTGACTTTGATATGTTTTTATGTAACCTAAAGTCCATAAAGGCTCATAATAGTTTTATAACATACTGTATAATATAGGTTTATAATAACCAGTTTATTTTGTGCTTGCTATGATGACAGTAGATAACATTTTATAGTTATTTCGCAAGATATTGATACTGGTATTGAGCTTAAAGTGCATTTAAACCTTAATTAGGTTAATTAGGCAAGTTATTGGGCAACACTGGATTGATCTGTAGCCAATCGAGAAAAAAAAATCTTATTATCTATTATTTTTAACCATTAAAAAAAATATATTTTATTCCAGCTAAATTAAAACAAACAAGACTTTCTCCTGAAGAAAAAATATTATAGGAAATACTGTGAAAATTTCTTTGCTTCATTAAACATCCCTTGGGAACACAGGAGGACTAATGATTTTTGCGTTGAACTGTACATGCAGGACGATTGTGGGAGGAAGTCTGTCATAGTGTAATGAAGAAAGCCCCCACCGCTTCTCTGTTCTGGGACAGGACCAGTTGAGAGATATCAGGTAGACCAAGGTCCCGTATAAAAGCGGCCCCTATGAATTATAAATCATAGGCCACCAGAGCCACAGCCTGTGGGATGCTGAGGGGGTGAAGAGGGACATGTTCCCGGAACAAAGGACAGCCACGGGAGGGGTCAGGTTAGGCAGGGGGAGGGCGGGATGATGGGGTGTCATACGGCGAAGGATGATGAAGGACGCTACATTTAATATGTTTGTGTGTGTCTCTGTGGGTGTGTGTTGGGTTTTTTACACCGTGAGTGCAGGAACAATGCCTGTTTGAAAAAGTAACCTTTGCCAGAGAACATGAACTGAGTGTTAAACCAAGAATGATAACTATAAAGGTAGCTATAGTTATACCTGCATATGCAGTTGAAGTCAGAATTATTAGCCCTCCTGAATTATTAGCCCCCTCCCAGTTTCTGTTTAACAGAAACAGGGTTATTTAAACACATTTCTAAAGATAATAATTTTAATCATTTATTTATAATAACTGATTTCTTTTTTGCCATGATGACAGGACATAATATTTCACTAGATATTTTTCAAGATACTAGTATTCAACTTAAAGTGACATTTAAAGGCTTAACTAGGTCAGTTAGGCAGGTTCGTGTAATTTGTCAAATCATGATGGTTTGTTCTGTACACAATTAAAAAATAAATATTCCTTAAGAGGGCTAATAATATTGACCTTAAAATATTGAAAAAAACTAAAAACTGCTTTTTTTATTCTAGCCGAAATAAAAAAAATAAGACTTTCTCCAGAAGACAAAATATTATAGAGAATACTGTGAAAAATCCCTTGCTCTGTTAAACATCATTTGGGTGATATCATTCACATCGCTTAATTTGGAAACTATTTTAAAAATCAAAATCAAAGGAGGGCTAATAAATGTGACTTTAACTGTATGTCCCTACCAGGGAATTTGGATTATTATCAAGAGAGTGCACTACTGTTTAGCAGCTTTCAGTACTGTTTAGCAGTTTAGTACTTTAGGTTTTCATCAGTTGAAAGTGATTTAAATTCCTTCCTTATACTACCTGACAAAAGTCTTGTTTTAGTTTTAGGAACAACAAATAATAACTTGACTTCTAGTTGATCATTTGGTATCAGAAGTGGCTTATATGAAAGGCAAAGGCCTCTAGATTACGCTTATTTTACCAAAATAAAATCATGACTTGATTTTGAATAATTTAATAAGGACCGTAAGGTCTGACTTTGCTTAGATGAAAGTCTTGTCACTTACAGAAATAATGTACAGTATAGAATATAAAGTCATGCTGCAGTGAAAAAAGAATTTATATTGTGTATGTCTCCCGTGAGCTTGGAGGACTGCATCCATACATTTCTGCAATGACTCAAACAACTTATTAATAAAGTCATCTGGAATAGCAAAGAAAGCGTTCTTGCAGGACTCCCAGAGTTCATCAAGATTCAAGAACTCCTCCATCAACATACCCCAAACATGCTCAATAATGGTCATGTCTGGTGACTGGGCTGGCCAATCCTGTAGCACCTTGACATTCTTTACTTTCAGGAACTTGAAAGTAAAGAATGGAGGCTGAAGTATGAGGAGGAGCACTATCCTGCTGAAGAATTTGCTCTCTCCTGTGGTTTGTAATGTGGGCAGCACAAATGTCTTGATATCTCAGGCTGTTGATGTTGCCATCTACACTGCAGATCTCTCACACACCTCCATACTGAATGTAACCCCAAACCATGAAGTTTCCTTTACCAAACTTGACTGATTTCTGTGAGAATCTTGCGTCCATGCGGGTTCCAGTAGGTCTTCTGCAGTATTTGTGATGATTGGGATGCAGTTCAACAGCTGATTCATCTAAAAAATCAACCTTCTGCCACTTTTCCAAGTGATCAACGAGAAGTCAAGTCAGTGTTTGATGCTCTTACAACTGGGATCGACAACAAGACTTTTAGGGTAGTCAGGCTAACAGAACCGGGTATAAATACACAAAGAAACATTTACCTAAACAAGCTGACAAAATGGTGGAGATAGTTAATGACCAAAACAACCAATATAGAACACAGGAAAACTAACGTGAAGGGGTGTGACATGAATAAACCAAACTTAAACAAAAACACAGACAGGGTTACAGGTATCTTTTTAGCAAAACAATCAAACAAACAAACACACACAGAAGCAGTATTTAATATATTGTATTTCTACAAATTATCTCACAATAATATCAGTGGAAATTCAATATATACAGACGACTGGACTGGACTATCTATACTTCCACGTATTGATTTACACAATGCTAGACTGATACTGATATTTTGTGCATACTGTATGTTTGTGTACATTGTACCTAATGACGTTTTGATAGTAGAAACATTCTGAAATTAGATGTAGAATTATATTTCAGGACGCTTATATTTCACTTGGAATTTAGGGTCCACAGAAATTGTTTTTGGTACTAAAGAAATTACAGTAGCCGAGAAAGGTTAACGTGCTGCAATAAAAAAAAACAAACACATGCAATTACAAAAAACTGCAGCAAATAAAGAAAAACCCATCCCTTCAATCTTTAAAATGCAAACACACGTTGGAAAATGCAGCGCGTTTTATTAATTTGCTTGCATTGTGTGAAAATGCAGCGCGTTTTATTAATTTGTATGTGTTGTTGGAAAATGCAGTGCGTTTTATTAATTTGCTTGCATTGTGTGAAAATGCAGCGCGTTTTATTAATTTGTTTGCGTTG
>CAIGQZ010034999.1:9515570-9529192 GCA_903798205.1 Danio tinwini | reverse complement strand
ATATATATATATATATATATATATATATATATATATATATATATATTGAGAATGTAAAGGTTTTGCAAACGCATATTTTTTCCCTCATATTTTAAGACAAAAATCATAAAATCACTTGACTGCAAATCCTTGTTTATCATACCAGGAGAGCTTTCCTTAGTTCTTTATTCATTAGGCTGAAGCACACAGGCATATCTACAATCTAAAGAAATCATCCTGCTACATTTTATACTTTCAAAATAAAGGCCTGTTATTTCAGACTCGCTGAAAAGTGGCTGAAATATGTAGCCTCGCCTGCTGTTGAGACGTCTCGGCGATGAGGAATTTCCTAATGCATACGTGTGTGCTGAAAATCCAAGCAACCTGCCTACTAAAGGTGCACCATAGGTGGTGCTGCCCGGTCGGTCGGTCCTGTCTGGTCGGGGGCCTCTCGCTCTCTGCTATTGGCCGTCAGGGGCCTGGCTTTGGCCCAGTTAGGAGTGGGTGAATGGAAATATAGTTTTTTGGGGTCCATGCTGATGAAAGCTTGATTGATGTGGTGTCAGGCGCTCTGTGATGGATTAAATTGTGTGTGCAGACGGCTGTGGCCCCGGCCAGTCATGGCTGTTGCTGCTTTTTCCGCGAGCCACTGCCGCGGCAGCTTTAAGAAAATTTGATTTTCGCAGCTCAGAAACAAACCGCAGCCCCTTTCTCTCCGCTGCCTGACTTCCATTTAGTTTGAGAGTGCACAAGTGATTCTTTATTGGATGAAATCTGCACTGAATTGGATAAAGTGTTAGAGCGCTGAGCCATCTATCACTATCAGCACCCGGCTCCCGTTTCGTCTTAAAAGAAAAGAATGAAAGCAAAAAAAAAAAAAAAAAAAAGTGAAAAGAGAAGGCTCCGGAAAAAAAAATAGACAGCCATAGGATGTTAGAGATTTAGAAATTAACTGTGGAGTAAAGGAATATATATCTTTGTATCCTCTATTCCTTCTCTGCTAAGCCTGTTGCCTCGGTCAAAAGATGTCAAGTTCTTTCTCTATACAGCTCAAACCCTGAACCGCCCGCACACACAAGAGGGAATGTTGCTGTCTTCAGAAGAGTATTTGGTTAACCCTTTGACACGTATCATCGAACCAGAGAGATCACTTCAGGTTGGACCCTAAGGTCTGCGATTGAGCTGGTGTTACTAGAACCTCCTGAAGATCTTAAACCAGCATTCATACCACAGATAGTTTAAAACATAGAATTTATCATTATAGAATTTTACGTGTAATTTGAGGATTTTTATTGCATTTCATGTTTTGATTGTTTCATCAATCTGACATTTCTCCATTTTCCATTTGTAAACAGATGTTCCGTGTTACAAATAAGAAATAAATTGCATTAGAATGTTACATAAAATGATCATGCTGGTAAAATCTAAATATGTTTTAGCATCGTATTCTCAGAAAAATTAGATAATTTATGCAGTGTTGGGAAAAGTATTTTAAAGTAAACTTTAAAAAGTAATGCATTACAATATTGAGTTATTCCCCCAAAAGTAACTAGTTGCATTACTTAGTTACTTATTATAATAAGTAATGCGTTACGCTACTTTTTCTGACCTGGCTGAGCCTTGATCTCTTTCAGAACTTGCAGGGTTTATTTATTTATTTATTTTCTAAATAGAGGAGCTCTGCGTTTAATGAGAATATTTCCATTGCAGAAAGATAAGGCTCTGCCATATTCCTTTCTGTCTGTGTCTGCATTCTCTCATTGCGTGCGGGATTCAACGTGACTACTTTCATTTTAATTCAGCTATTTATTTTTTTATAAGCTAATTAATTAAAAAGTAATGCATTACAACATTGAGTTATTCCCAAAAAAGTAACTTAGTTGCATTATTTAGTTACCTATTATGGTAAGAGATGCGTTACATTACTTTTGAGTTATTTTTGCATAACTTTTTCTCACCTGGTGAGCCTTGATCTCTTTCAAAACTTTTTTTTTTTTTCAAATAGAGGAGCTGTGGATTTAACGACACACTGTACAACCTTCATTTAACTTTAAAACATTTTTTTTCCTTTTCTTCTCGTTTAAAATAATAAGAATTTTCCATCACAGAAACTACGTTCATTTTAATTCAGCAATTTTTTTATAAGCTAATTAATTAAACTAAAAAGCTACTTAAATATTATTACTTAATTTTTTAAAAGCAATGTGTTACTTTACTCGTTACTTTAAAAATAATACAATTACGTAACTCACTTGTAATCTTGTAATGCAATACCCCCAACACTGATAATATGACTTTAAAAGTTTAAGTCGTGGGGCATTTTAGCAATTGAAATGCTAAGGCCTTTGTACACTCGAAGGACACTTTCACTCTTTTCGTCAACGTTTAATGTCTCGTGACTAAAAACAGAGTGTCAATGTGTTTGTGCAAACCAACATGCAAAAAGCCAGGTGTAAATGTATCATTTAAAAAAGGATAAATAATAAAAAAACTGGCTTTGATTACATCCCTGGAGCTGAACTCAATGATTTAGCCAATAATGGAATAGTTTATTTCTCTTTTTTTGTCCATTTTCCATTTTTAAACAGATGTTCCACGCAAAAATAATAATAAAGAAATTGCATTAGAATGTTATATAAAAAGACCACGCTGGTAATATGTATCTAAATATTCTGTAGTGCAGTGGGTAACACAATCGCCTCACAGCAAGAAGGTCGCTGGTTCAAGCCTCGGCAGGGCCAGTTGGCATTTCTGTTTGGAGTTTGCATGTTCTCCCCGTGTTTGCGGGTGCTCCGGTTTCTCCCATAAGTCCAAAAACATGGGTACAGGTAAATTGGGTAAGCTAAACTGTCCGTAGTGTATGCATGTGAATAAGTGTGTATGGATGTTTTCCAGTTATGGGTTGCAGCTGAAAGGGCATCCGCTGCGTAAAAAATATGCAGGATAAGTTGGCAGTTCATTCCGTTGTGGTGACCCCAGATTAATAAAGGGACTAAGCCGAAAAGGAAATGAATAAAGATTCTGTAGCAGAGTATTCTTAGTAAAATTAGATAAATGACATGACTTTAAAAGTACATGCCGTGGGGCATTTTAGCAATTGAAATACTACACTTGAAGGACACTTTCACTCTTTTCGCCAACATTTAACACCTTGTGACTAAACAAAGGGCGTCGATGTGATTGTACAAACCATTGCACAAAAAGCCAGGTGTAAATGCATTTTTTAAACAATAATAAATGCCTCAGGTTCATTTTTTTGGGTTGTCTTATTGTGTCAAAAACTGGTCCACCAATGAGTTTGGCACTTTTGATCACATGCCTGGAGCTGAACTCAATGACAGCCTATAACGGAAAAGTTTTTTCCTTTAACAGTTTCAAGTTTACACGACAATGATTTAAAAAAAATTATCTGTGTTCACACATCTGCAGGAACGCTGTATTTCTTGCCTTTAATCTTCACCTGCCCAATAACATACTCTGCATGTGCATGACAGCCTCATTTTAAAAGAGTTTCATTTCATTTCTACAAATTTTTTGATTTTACTTCCATTTTTCAAATTTACCATTTTTGGTTAAAACATTGTGTAAACAGTCTCTGAGAAACACTGCCTGCTGCATGTCTCATAATCTCTGATATACAGTTTTAAAGGGGTGGTCTACTACAATATCATATTTTAAACTTTAGTTTATGTGTAATGAAGCTGTGTGAACATAACATCTCTGAATGTAAGACGCTCAAAGTTCAATGCAAGGGGAGACATTGGCTTTTACAGAGTTAGCTTAGCAAAGCCTACAGTGAACGAATTTGGGGACTACAAAAAAATACATTCGGGCTTATGAGATCACAATCGCTTGCATTGCAGGTTACTTGCATTCACCAAGCGTACACATCCCACACAGCAAAGCAGCTGAGAAAGCTAAAATGGCGTCCGAACGCTGCTCTTTCCACAGAGCTTCTTTTGTTTCTGTATATTTGGGCTTCCAAAGCACGACACAAAGAGAGAAGTGCTTACAATTCAATTTTAATTATGTTCCAGAGAAATATATATATATATATATATATTCGAGGTGTGACGAGATGCCTACTCCACGAGACGAGATTCGAGATTGGGTTCACGAGAACGAGACGAGACGAGATTTTTACACTATTTTTTAAAAATCCTCAATGATGAAATATATGAATGGAAAATGTTTTTTATTCAACTGGGAAAAAATCTAAATCGCAAAACTATTTAGGTGCTTTCTTTAAATCAACTTGTAATGAATGTTATTTGACTTTTATTTTAATGAATTATATGCAGTAATGGACATGCAAACACTGCTAAATATTTTGCTAATAGCCTATGTGAATGGAAAATAATCTTTTTATATATAATTTTAAATATTAGCAAAATATTTGCTAATATATGAATCGAAAATATATTTTTATTCAACTAGAAATAAAAATCACAAAATACAAAACAGTTTAGGTGCTTTTTAAAAACATTGTAATGAATGGTATTTTATTTCTATTTAAATGAATTCTGTCATAAAGGACATGCAAACACTGATATTTAGCTATGAACTCTACTGACTGGCTTCTCTCCTGTACAGTTTCACATGATATATTGAACTTATTTCCACACACTGAAACAAATATATGTAATTTTGTGTATTTCATTTTTAATTTAATAAATGAGTTTCACTTTCATTTAGCAAGATTTCATTCAGCCCTGTGACTCACTCTGAGCTACTGGATGTGATCATGCAAATATGAAGGACTGGTAGGAGTCTGTACTGGTAGAGTTGTTTTAATGGAGTTTAATACCGCACGCAGAATGAAAAAAAATTCAGCTTTTCTCGGACAGTATAAACGTGTGTTCCGTGATGATGATGTGACGATGAGTCTCCAGGAGTTCATTCAGTGAGTGAGTGTGTGTTTGTTTGCGCGCGCTTAGAGATGTGTGCGTCTGTGGTGCTTTACTGACTCGCTAGGTGTGTAGGTCCTGTCGCAAAATGCGGCTAAAAGTCCTTCACGGTGTAAATAGTTTGATTACGGCGTTTACATATCTGCACTTCAATAATGCGACTAAAATAGGAATATTCCACCTTAATTCCATTTATGTTTACGCTGTTATACCTTTCAGCACATCTGAAGTGCTATTCCATTGCATGGATACGAACCATAATGTGTGAGGCTGTAGTTGTAGCCTATGTTGGATGAGGCACCTGCTGAACTCCGGTGATAAAAGCGTTTACGTCACACCCACTCACCCAAGTGACAAGTGCAACTCTGAAGCCAGCCTGGGTTGCCAGGTGTGTGCAAAGCACTTTTTTTGCAGATCAAATCCAATCCTGCCTCCAATCGTCAATGCTAATTTCTCCCTCATGCTCCATCATAACATCACAACTCACGAGACATATTTTCCCCTTGACGAGAAACCTCGCCTCGATTTAATCTCGCGAGATCTCATCGTATGAGATCTTGTCACACCCTTAATATATATATATATATATATATATATATATATATATATATATAGCTAGCATTTGACAAAGGAAAGCTTCCAAAATCTCTTAAACTTCAGTGTTGGATTCAGCTAAAACTCCTCAAAGAAGGAGCAGCTCCAATTATAATAGAAGAAGCTGTGGATTTTGAGCCACAACCTGTAAGTATCTTTAATTGTTAAAATTGATCAATTACATGCACAGTTTCTAGCTTTAACGGAATGTTGTAGCAAGGACGTAAACAAGGATGTAAACAACGGGAAATACTGTTTGGCACCGCTAATAATTTAGCTAAAAATTCATATTTATCAGTCAAACCGCAGTAAACACCTACAATCTTTAGCTGCAATGCAGTGTCTCTTTATGCGGACGCTTTCAGTGTCTCTCTATGCGGCCACTTTCCATGCGTTCTGAATCTCAAATAACAAACTTGCAAAAGATATGAGAAGGTTTCATATTACTTACACATGCGTTTCCCGAATATATGTGAAAGACACTTGTCAGATTTTATTTTAGAGAGCAGGCGTGAGGCTCAGCTGTGTGCTCTTCATTTTCTGTCTGATTGAGCTACTGTTTACACAGCGCTAAAACGCATGCTTGTAGGACCATAACGTGGTGACATGGAACCAATCCACGAATCACAGCACATTATGTTAGCTGACCAATCAGAGCCTCTTGAGGGCGGGCCTTTCGGAGGATCTCAGAAATGTATTCATCAGAAAGTTATTTTCACGAGTAGCTGTATATAATCAAAGTAAGATATCTGAAAAAATAATGTGATTTTCTCCAAGCATGAGCACACATTGCTTTGCATATAATAAGCATAACCAAGCCTTAAAAATACACCGTGGACCACCATTTTAAAGTCTACATGAACTGAAAGCCTCAACCATTTTTTTTCATATTGTGATGCAGTTTCTAGAGAAACGGAATATTAAATGAGAAAACAGTGGGTGTGGCTTGTTTTTCTACTGTGAGCTGATTTGATGTGGTAAAGTAGGCATTTCATTCAAAAAGATCTGGATAAGAGATTCAGGAGAGTTATTACAGCCTAACTGACTCCTCCTCCTCACCATTTCTGTTTGTCGTCAAAACTGACAGTTGTAGGGGTGTGGTTAAGTATGATAGCCCCGCCCAATATCTCGGACAGACGTAATCTGAGAATTAAACTGAAAACAAACAGGAAGTGCATTTTAGATTTTAATTAAAAATTACAAGAGCAAACTATTATTTTTTTTCTTAATGACATGCACAGATGAATTGTTCGCCACCAATCTTGCAATGTGAGCTAACAGAATTAATATGGTTAGTTTTGATTTCATGTGTACTGTAAAGTCATCACAGTGTGGAATGATGATTTTAAGTTTGCATGTGAAAGGTTAAAGATCGAAAAGATGCATTTCGTCACCATTATTTGGTCGAGAGCTGGACCAGAACACTTGCAGCCGTTTCCTGGGTCTTGATTCGTATAAACATCCCCTCAGGTGTGGGTGGGGAGAACCACACGAGCAGCCCTGCCTCTTGTCCTTCAAACAAACCAATTAGCCTCTGATGTTTGTTTGCTCAGATCTGGCCATATCACAGCCATCCATTTTTAAACAGAAGGCCTGTCTGTCCCTCCCCTCTCCCATTAGCGCTGTGCTCTGAAGAGCAAATGGCCTTGAATTTAGCTCAGGGCAACGCTGCTGATGCACAGGGCACATCCATAAACACGCTCACATGCACACACACACACACACACACATATATATATATATATATATATATATATATATATATATATATATATATATATATAAAATATACACCGGCCGAGTGAAAGTTACAAAGGATGGAAGACACCCGAAAGAAGGGAGAATTATTTAAAAGCGGCTCACTCCTATGTATTTCATTTGGGCATCCATAATTCATTTTAAAATGAACCGCAGATGATGTAAACCTGTCTGGCACGGCCACTTTGCTGAACCTTCGCCCCTAAAACATCCCTTTGGCTTGAGTGTCTTGCGGCGGAGGAAACCCAGCAGGCGTCCTCTCCTTTATCCAGCCTTAATGAATCATAGTGGGACCTGAGCAGCACTCATCGGCCCGCACAGAGATCTATAATGAGCCAGAGGAGCCAGGGGTCCACCTAACCTCTGCAGAAATATTTTATTAAGATTGTTTAAGCTACACTACAAGCAGTCAGACGTGTTCAGACACAATTCCGAGACATCCGGTGTCATGGATAGCAGTGGGAATGTTTGTCAGGAAGCGAGGATGGAGGCTGATGCTGTGGGTTTTTTGTTTATGTTGTAGAAACAGATCATCAACATTGAATAATTTAGAGATTCAAAGAAGTAAATAAAGTTTACTGAAGATAGTTTGCAGTTTCATCAGCAGAAGCCAGCTTCAACACTCAACATTGAGTTCCTAGGCCGCCCTGCTTACAATCACAAATTCATAACAATTATACTCTCACATAATGTCATTAACAGCGTCATACATATAGGTGCTAAAACACAGATAGACTAGGCAAATTTCACACACACACTCTGTCCGAAAGAACCGGTTCGAGTAAAAAAAAAAACTGGACTTCCCATCACTAGTGGGAAATTGATTTTTTTTTTAATATACGCTCTTTTACACTCGTGGATTAAAGTGTATTCCAGTTTTATCACTGAACAACACGGGAATTTTTTTCTGTGTACTAACATGTACCCTTGAGGAATTAATATGGACCTTGTAGGTACACACACATTTGTACCTTTTGAAAAGGTACCCACCACAGTGACAGCTCGCATGCCTTTATTTCTGAGAGTGTAGTGTATTTGTAGGTGCCATCAAAAGACATTTATTATAAAAAGTTTTTTAGAACATTATTAGTAGCCTTTAGGCTCTTTTTTTGGTCAAAAAGAAATATACATGTACATTTGAAAAGGCTAAACGATGTTAAAATGAATCTACAGTGACCACATTATTCTCTTTGTTGATTTTTTTTTCTTCTTTACTGTAATGCATAAGTTATGTGCTCCTTATCAGCTGTTTGAACTTTCTAAATCATGCGATTCTGCTATTTTTTCTGATTTTAAATAAGCGAGAAAGAGACCTGGGCTTGTTCTTTGCTGCTTAACCAAAGACACAGATGATATTTCTGCGATTAGGGCCAAACTTTCTTTGATACAGCAAAGACAGTCATTAAAGTGTTGCTGAGGCCGTCAGCTAAAAAAATCCCACCGTCCTCCTCCACCGCACTCCTGAGCGAGGATAATAGCACTTACATCCTTAATGCATCATTTTTTTAATAAGTTGGAAAATTGATAAGACCTTCCAACAAAGGGAAGTAGCGAGCGGCTGCCCTGACAGTAATAATAAAAGGTAAAGAAAAGTCTTTTCTCTTTGGATCCTTTTAAGTTGCCAGCATCCAAAGACTGCAGCAAACTAGTAGAAGAAGAAAATCATTACGCACCTGTTTCATCTGCCTCTTTTTCCATGAGTACAGAAACAGTAGGGCTGATTAAAGGTGACTAAAATCTAAAACCTACCGAGGCTCTGGCTGCCTTTCTCTCCCCGTCTCCGCTAACTTTTTATTTTTAATGGAATATCTGCCCTGAGCTCCTTTACTCAGGAACAGAGGGATATAAATGTTTTAAAATTCTCCCCCGAAAAAAGAAAGGGAAGAAAAGGGAATGGAAGTAGGAAAGACCGGGTAATCGGAGAAAGATTTTAATCTTAATAATTCATAAACCCTTCCCTCAAATCCTTTTTTCTCTGTTCTGCCCGCTGTTTGATGAAGACGCACGGTTTATGTTTTCATTGTTTTCTTGCCTGAGAGTTAGTTTTGTCTGAGATAAGGCCGACAGTGACCTGGACACACATAAACCAGGTTAGTATAGGCCCGTGGGAATGTGACAGATCAGACTGAGGGTCTAGACTTAAAGGAGCAGAGATTTACACTGCCAAATAATAAACATCTCCGTCTAAATTGGAGAAATAAGTGAATGATTTAAGAAGATACTCACTAAAAACAAGTCAAATGTTCTGCTAGTTCAGTAAAGAAGAAATAAGACAACTTACCTATACTGTAAAACATTTTTTGTAATTTTCAGGTTTATCTCTGACAGCAGGAGTACCGGAAAAAAAACTTAAAATAACGACCATTAAATTACAGAAATTTATTGTAAAATAACAGGTTGAATGACAGAAATTTACCAGAAATTTTAATTTAAGGAAATTTCTGTAATTTAATGTTCGTTATTTTACAGTAAATTTCTGTAATTTAACGGCCGTTATTTTACAATTTTTTCCGGCACCACAGCTGCCAAAAAATAAATCATAAAATTTCAGATTTTTTTTTTTTTACAGTGTATGCTTTAGGCTTTTAAAAGAAGCATTATAACACAACAGTGTGTTTTATTTAGTTTAATCTTAAAACTATAGCTAGTCAATTGCTTTTTAATCGGTTTGCTTTTCTTGTTTTGTGTGAATAGGTTGAGTTACTAATCAGGAGAATTCCTCTTCGTTTAAGAATCGTCATTTCTGTCTTAATAATAATAATAAAACATTTCAACTTCAAACTTTAACTTACAACAAGATTATTGTATAATTTAAGTCAAGATCACACACACACATGCAGAAGATACAGACTAGAAACAAGTCAAATGATCTGCCGGGTGAGTAAGATAATTATACTTGGTAAGATTTCTTAAAATAAAAAAAACTTACTTACTGGCTTTTAAAAGAACACATATTAATATATTTTAGTTAGTCTAGTTATCCTAAAACTAATTTGGCAATTGCATTTTAAACTGTTTGCTTTTCTTGGTTTGTGAGAACAGGTTGAGTTACTAATCAGGAGAATTTCTCTCCATTTAGAAATCCTCATTTCTGAAAAAAAAAACTAAAACTTAAAATAAGATTATTATATGAATTAAGTCAAGATCACACATACATGCATATTGTCCATAGTTTTAATTCAAAAGAGGGGGGCATGGTGGCTCAGTGGTTAGCAATGTTGCCTCATAGCATGAAGGTGGCTGGTTCGAGTCCCGGCTGGACCAGTTGGCATTTCTGTGTTGAGTTTGCATGTTCTCCCCATGTTGGCCTGGGTTTCCTCTGGGTGCTTCGGTTTCCCCCACAGTCCAAAGACATGCGCTATACTGTAGGTGAATTGATTAAACTAAACTGGCCGTGGTGTATGTGCGTGAATGAGTGTGTATGGGTGTTTCCCAGTACTGGGTTGCGGCTTGAAGGGCATTCCACTGAGGTGACCTCTGAAATAGACACTAAGCTGAAGGAAAATAAATGAATGAATGCTTATTTTATTACTATTATTGCTAATGCTTAATATTACTCATGGTTTATATTTTAGCGATAAAATTTTTCCTCCATAAGTTAAATGAACAACTTTTATTTAAAATAGAAATGTTTTGAATTATTAATATAGCTTTGGATTAATTATATATAATATAATGCATCCTTGCTGAATGAAATGAAAAATTTTAATATTTGTATGGGTGTTTCCCAGTACGGGGTTGTGGCTGGAAGGGTATCCGCTGCGAAAAACACATGCTGGAGTAGTTGGTGGTTCATTCCGCTGAGGTGACTCCTGATCAATAAGGCGAAGAAATAAAATTAATGAATCTGATCTTGCACAGTATTGCATTCCTAAAACAAGATCAAAAAGTTTATTTTGAGGGCTATACATAAGATTATAACTCTTGCTAAGAAGTTTTTGCAGTTTATTCACAGGGTTTACTGCACACTCAGCGTGTGCTCCGGCTAAGCTTTGTGTGTGTTAGTGTAACAGTGGTTGGCATGTTATCATGGAGCTTCCCCGTCGCTTCACGTGGATAACATTTGCTCACCGCTGAAACAGGCATATGTGATTACTGTAATTGGCAGGAGGTATCACTCACATTCTCACAGAGATCGATGCGGACCCTCCGCCTGCTCAATCTGACCCATCTCTCTGAGCCGGGAACCCCCCACACTGAGCGCTAAATGTCAAAGTTAAGTAGAGCGCCATGCCTTTCCTTTTTTTTTGTATTTAATTGGAATATTTTACCAGCTGTTGCACTCAGAAGCATTTTTTGCGGGGTGAGATAAAGATAGAGGAGGAGAGGATGAGATGGGCTGAAGGAGGACGATTAAGGAGGATAGGGCTGAATATGAGGGCTCGGGACAGGACGTAATGTCAGCCAGGATTTGATTTTATGCTGAACAACACAGACACTGTGCATAAGGAATACACGATGTGGACAATAAGTGGGAGGTGAAAGTATATGCTTGGTGTAGGCGACATGGTGGCTCAGTGTTTAGCACTGGTTTTCAAAGCAAGAAGGTCACTGGTTCGAGTCCCAGCTGGGTCAGTTGGCATTTTTGTGTGAAGTTTGCATGTTCTCCTCATGTTGGCGTGGGTTTCCTCTTGGTGCTCCGGTTTCCCCCACAGTCCAAAGACATGGGCTATAGGGGAATTGAATAAACTGAATTGGCCGTAGTGTATGAGTGTGTGTAAATGAGAGTGTATGGGTGTTTTATAGTACTGGGTTGCAGCTGGAAGGGCATCCGCTGCATTAAACATATGCTGGATAAGTTGCCGGTTCATTCCGCTGTGGCGATCCCTGATGAATAAAGGGACTAAACTGAAGGAAAATGAATGAATGCTCAGTATATACTGTAAAATTGACATGATCAGAAAGTCATGACAAGTGTTTTTTAAAGGGGTCCTATTATGAAAAATCACTTTAATAAGGGTTTTAAACACAGATGTGTGTCAATAGTGTGTGAATATAACTAGCATCTAATGCTAAAAATTAATTAAGTCTATTTTTTATAATCATCATTTGATTGAGGTTCTCCCTTTGTACGTGTCATTGGAGGGGGAAAGCACCGTCCCTTAGTAACATCTCTTGTAAATTTCATATCCACAAATGCAAGTTTACTAAATCATTCATTCATTTTCTTTTCGGCTTAGTCTCTTTATTAATCCGGGATTGCCGCAGTGGAATGAACCGCCAACTTATCCAGCATATGTTTTACACAGCGGATGCCCTTCCAGCCAGCCTATTGCGCCACTGCTTCGCCAAGTTTACTAATACCAAACAATATTTTTCAAAGTTTTTTTTTTTTTTTTCAAGAATTTAGTAATTATTTACATTTAATTTCATTATCTAAAAATAAGAACACAAACAGAACTATTTCTTTTTGTAATGACTTTAATTTATGAACTGAATTTGATTTCTTTCTTTCTTTCTTTCTTTCTTTCTTTCTTTCTTTCTTTCTTTCTTTCTTTCTTTCTTTCTTTCTTTCTTTCTTTCTTTCTTTCTTTCTTTCTTTCTTTCTTTCTTTCACATGTATCTTTTTTCATTGACAATGTAATTTACATTCTGTATTGTAAACAAATATTTCTACAAACATGTCAACTGTTTTTTTTTGCAAAAAAAAATAAAAAATAAATTAGTAACATCTCTCCCTCATTAGCATATAGGACACTTGTTTTTGAATCTTCCACTATGCTGACACACAGGCAATTGTAGCTCCAAAATTTGGAAAGAGCACGATCTCATTTGAATTTAATACGACAGTCACCAAAACATTATAATTCAAATCAAAGCCTTTTTGAAGCAAAGGGTCAGTTTCAAAGAGTTATGAACATTATTTGTGGTGTATTTTGAGCTGAAACTTCACATACACATATAGGGATATCAGAGACTAATTTAAAGTCATGTAAAAAGAGGCTTAATATGGTGCCTTTAATGTTACTTCAAAATATTGTTTTAATAAGTTAGCCAGGTTTCAACTTTAGTAAGTTGTGCAAATTTCAACCCGAAGGGATTGTTCATGCAAAACTGGGTATTTTGGCATCATATACTCACACTTACAAGTAGTTTCAATTCTGTCTTCACAAAGGAAGATATTTAGAAAAATGTTGGAAATCTGTAGTCTTTGACTTCATTGTTTTTCATTCTTCAAAATATTATATTGTTCAACAAAAAAAGAAAGTCATAAAGTTTGTAACCACTTGAGGGTGAGTAGATATTGAGTGCATTTTCATTTTTGGGTGAACTACCCCTTAAAATGTTGTTATTTACTCACACACACATGCTTGTTTTAAAACGGTTGAACTTTCTTTTGTTGTTGTTGTTGTTGTTGTTGTTGTTGTTGTTGTTGTTGTTGTT
>CAIGQZ010034999.1:9467850-9485853 GCA_903798205.1 Danio tinwini | reverse complement strand
CCCTTCCCCTTAGCCCTCGCCTTCAAGATAAAGAAAATTGGGACAGCTTAACCCCTTCACATGAACACGCAAAACGAGGGAGCTAAGAGGTAGAATTGGGATTGGGCCTAAGACAGAGATGCCCAAACTAGGGCCCACAGGCTGAAGTTGGCCCTTTGTATCCTTTGATTTGGCTCGCCAGTGGGAAAATGGTTGGGGAATTCCTTTAACAGAAATTCTCATTTCTATTTTAATGAAACCTTTAGTTTGTTTGTTGGTTTGTTTTATTGTTAAGCTACAAAAAAAGCTCAATGTTTCAATTAAATGATGTAAATAATCAAATTTAGAAAAAAAATGTACATACTGTCACTTAACGAATAGGGGACAAAGCAGAAGACATCAGCGTGCAAATCAAGGCAAATGCAGGTTCAACATGACTAGTGTATTTGGCATTGAACTCCATTGTTTGCATTTTTAAAAAAGTTTTCTCTTTTAATGGTTTTATCGTAATAAGTTTGTTAAAATAATTCACATTTTCAAAAAAAAAAAAAAAAAATAGAATGCATTAGTAAATACAGCTATTTTTTTTGTATTTATAAATGTCATGAAATAAATTAAGAAATTACCCCTGGCAACTTGAATGTAATACAGTTTGCTATATTTACTATCAGCCCACAGCTCTTAATCAAGCTTGGATTTTGGCCCTTCATATGATAAAGTTTGGGCACCCCTGGATTAAGACAATATTTAGCTGAGACGCACCTATGTGAACATCTGGAATGTGAAGGTTCAAATGAGAAAGTAATCTTTTAACATGTTCAGATTAACTTTAGTTACTAATCAAAATGGGTTTTTATATATTTATGATAGGAAAATTACAAAACATTTTCATGGACCACAATGTTAACTTAATATTCGAATGATTTTTTGGCATAAAATAAAAAATATATATATAATGTAAATATATATGTATAACCTATATATATATATATATATATATATAACCCACACAATTAAAAAATATTGCCAAAAAGATAACCGTTCCACATAAGAGATAAGGTTTTGTGGTCCAGGGTCAGGAATAATCTCACTAAGAACATGTTATTGGAGAAATAGAGTGGCAAATGATATTTAAAAACATTTTATGTGAGTCTGTTTGTAAGCTTATACTGCTATAAAATCTCATTGATTTTTATTAGGAGCTATCAGAAATTCATCTCACGTTTTAGTATATAAATATCAGCATCTACACCAAATTACATTTTTGCTTTTTTTTTGGGTCTTTTATTAGTACTTTGGTGTTTTATTTCCTTGAACTATAAAATAATATCAAGTATAGCTCTTAGAAAAAATAAAATAATTTCAGTAATGCTTCATAATAAGGTTTCATTTGCTAACATTATGTTGAATGTTGTTGAAATGTTCTGCAAGTTGATGTTTAATGGACCTACACTCTCAGAAATAAAGGTACACGAGCTGTCACTGGGGTGGTACCTTTTTAAAAGGTACACATTTGTACTTGAAGTGTCCATATTGTTACCTCAAAAGTATATATTAGTACCTACAAATTTTAAGAGGGAAACTTTTGCACTTTTTAGGTACTAATATGTACCCTTAAGGTATTAATATGGGCCTTTTAGGTACAAATTTGTACCTTTTGAAAAGGTTCCACCCCAGTGACAACTCACGTACCTTTATTTCTGAGAGTGTACTGTATATGCTAACTTAAACAGATATAGTTTAATTTATTTTATTCTATGTATTTTATAATTTTATATTAATAGAGATTAATAAATCCTTGAATCCTTCCTTCATTCATTTGGTCCTTTCTTCATTCCTCCCTTCATTAATTCGCTCATGCATTCGTTCCTTGTTCGGTCCTTTCTTTATTCAACCCTTCCTTCAGTTCTTCATTCGTTCCATTTAGCGATTGTTTAAGGCTGTTTGGTGACATACAGTCGACATCCTTAATTTTCTCATAAGTGACATGCAGTCTATAAAAAGTGTCTGGGCCATTGCGCATGCACCCATGTCTTGAGGTTTTTCAGTATGATGATTGCTTCCTATGTGCGATATTGATTGGACAGGAATTGAAGGACTGATTTTTCTACTCTCCATAGACAAGAAAGAAATATAGTAGTGACTGCAGGTTGAAGGAAAATAGTGGAGTAAAAGTACAGACACAGCACTAAACATGTACTCAAGGGAAAGTAAAAGTACACATTTTAAAACTACTTAGCAAATTACAATTCCTGAGAGAAACTACTCAACTACAGTAATTTGAGTATTTGTAATTTGTTACTTTACACCACTGCTCATTATTCGTGAACTGTTATTGTAAAATGTTACCAGAAGCAGTTCGGAAAAAGTGAACTAGGAGTAAATGATTGCCAAATTTAAATTCTTGAGTGAACTATCCCTTTAATATATAAACTAATGAGAATGATTGTGAAGAGTTATTTGCATTTAATCTGTCAGAATTTCTCCCTAAAAACAAAGTCATGCTCATAATCTCGTAATATATTCCGACACACACTCTCTTTGTACAGAAATTCCTATCTGATTCTGTTAGCATGCACAGTAGCGTAAAAAGTGATGTTAAAGTATATCTGTGCTCCTTTTGAAGCATCTCATCTATGATAAAGATCAGGGAGCCAAAATAACACGATGTTCCTCAAGCAGTACTCTGTCAGGGGTAACTGAGGGACCAATTCGAGCTGGAAAGTTTCCTCTTTGGTGTGATGAAGTCATTTACAACTATTGATCTGATAGTCAAACTGTGAGCGTTAACCTTAAGAGCCTTGGAGGCAGTTTGTGGGTAAGTGGAGGTGCCCCAGGGACCCCCTTATCAGTGGAAAGTGATCTTAGTGAGACACAATAGACAGAGATGTATTTTTAAAATGCTGGCATCGCTCAAACCCCTTTCATAACTCAGTCCATGCTAAAGCAAAATGCCAGATACCACAGACTCCCTGGACTGCTTTTAAAAAAGCGCAGAGCTCCAAAGCTAGTCAGCTGCCTATGGAGGGAACATTTTAAGGCGACATGACACCAAAAACGATTTAGTATGCTCTTCCTAGAATGCACTGTGACAATTTCAGTGATTTTTTTTTTATTTTTTCCTTAGTATTGTACCATATATATATATATATATATATATATAAAGCCCCACCTCATCAAATCATGAACTCGCACATTAAAGATGAGACCCACTAGATCATGTCATTGGCCAGTTAGATAACCTTTCAGTTTATAATACTACAATCCTGAATGAAAAGCTGTGTTATATCTAGAGCATTTTCAGTCGTGTAGCAAGCAAAACTTGTCATAATGTGCAATATTTCATGCATGCAAGGATCGCTGGTCTCACTCTCACTAAAGCAACTACTGTATGCTTACTGTTTGGCCGGCGGCGTGCAGGAATTACACTTATTACGAAGCCATACTTACATGCTATTTCAGACCCAATTTTCAAAGTAGCATGGTAAACACAATAGGCAGTAATGGTGTAAATCATCACAAATCTGCAGTTCGGATCACACTACGTTTTTTTTTGTCAGGGATCGAACCATTTTTCGGATCAGCAATAAAGTAAGGAGAGAAATGTCATTTGCTTTCCATTTATATAAAAATATTACTGCAAAAAACATTGCTTTGAACAAACAGAAACTTTGCTACTGTTACTGATAATGCTAAATATAGAAATCTAACATCTTGTACAACAGATCATATTTATCTTCAATTAATGATTCAACAATTCACACATAAAACATCATGTTTTATTATACTGTAGGTGTATTATTTTTAAAAACATATTCAGTGACATAATTTTGATGGTTGTTTGTCGCCATCTGTTGGTTACATAATGTAATTGCTTTTACCAGCGCAATGTTTCAGTAATTGTGATTTTTGGGGGGGGGGGGTCTGTAGGACTGTCGCAGATAAAAGTGAGTGGGGCAGATGTGTCGCGGACGAAAATAAAGAGGTTTGGGGAGTTGCGGAAGAAAGTGAACAGTGGACAAGTAGGAGAGCGATTGAGGAGGGGGATCGTTAAAATGAGGTGCCTGATCCAGAATGTCCTTATTCGCAGTGAATCAATGCTTATAAGGAAATCATAAATACGGCTTATTTTTTCATTGCAAGATGCTCCAAAACTATATTAAAAACACAGTTAACTCCCAAAACACTGTTAACTCATTTATGTGAATGTGTTAATGAAAAATCATAAGCATTATCTCATACTGCATTTTGCAACTCAAAGGGGGTATTTTTAACTGCAGGGAGCACAATAAACCAAGAAAGGTCCCGACTTTTGCCAGAAAAGTCAAACATGTGGATTTTTCTCCAGAAGAATGGTTAAAAGTCCTTTTCCTTGAAACCATTGTACATTATTTTACAGGAAAAAAATATTTATTTGTGTTAGAATTATTGGTTTCATTTTATTTGACATTAAAAACATAAAAATAAAGCAAAGTGTTGTTAGTTCTGTTCAATTTGTTTGTGTTTTTTTATTTTTTTATGAAAAAACATACAAAAAGTACCGATAAAAGAACCGTTAAAGTACCGAACCGATAAGTGGTATCGATAAAAGTAGTAATACCGTTAAAACCTTAAAGATACCCATCCCTACTAACCACTGAGCCACCGTGTTGCCTCACAAAAATCAAATCATTAAATATCGTAAGCTATTTTTTATTGATGTTTCTATACTTACTGCTTTTTATAGCCTTAGTAAGGAAGCCTTCAACGGATGTCTCATAGAGCAGCATTTAATGCAGACAGTTTGTGACTGAATTAAAAAACTAGACTGCAGAAGAACTAGTTTATGGACTAAGAGTGTTTTTGTGACTCACAGACTGAGCATCAGTCAACTGTGTCTGCTTTTACCTAGCTGTGTGTGTGTATGTGTGTGTGTGTGTGTGTGCAATCCAGCCTTCACCAGTGGGTCAGTGTGGCTCTCCCCTCAGGCGTTGTCTAGCTGCAGGCTCTCTTAATGGAGCATCTCTACTGTTTCCTCTAGAGCCTGGCCTGTCCTCCTCCCGGGTGTGTGCTCCAGGAACCTGGCCATTTAGAATGGCTCCGGTGCCATTGACCCCGTCTGTGAACACAGCCAGCGAGAGGGTCACTCAGCTCTGGGCTTCTCACTTCCTCTTTTAACCTGAAACACACCTCCACACCTGTGCCTGTGTGTGTGCAGTGTCTGCTGGATGATTCCGCCGGCTGCTTCTCGGATTGTTCTATATTTTTTTTCCTTTCCTTTTTTAAGGCAGTTTTATCTACACTGTAAAAATAATGCTGGGTTCCACACAATTCATTCATTAGTTCACACAAAAATGTAATCTGTTAAACATAAAGGAAGACATTTTGAAGAATGTTGGAAATGGTAAACATTGACTTCCATAAACTGTAAAAATGCTGAGTTTCACGATTCCTTCATGTTGTCACAACGCAAACCAATTAAGTTAACCTTATTTTTTATACAAATGTAAGTGGATTAAACATAAAACAGTTAAGTTCTCCCAGAAAAACAACTCAAGAATTGTGATGTTTCAGCTCCTTTTAAGTGACGTTTATTTATAAACTAATTTCGAGAGGATCACGTGCTTATGATTGCTTGCTGGTGGTCATTAAAAAAATCTATGATTGACGAATGCTGTCCTGAAACAATTTATATATATATGTTTTTTTCAATAACAAATAGAAGCAACAATAACAAAAAAACAAAAATCAAAAAGCAAGAGCATACTGTATCTTAAGCATATTTCTGAAATGTAACCAGGGCAATGTAACCTGGAAGTGCTAAATTGCTCCTTTTGATGTTTTTTATCATATGTGATCTTTCCAGAAATCTATAAGACCTACAGTATGTATAAAACATGCATTCAAATTAATCTATTGATGTCAGTTGTATGATTAAAAAGAATCATTTATACTCTTCAATCATATCTATATGCAGAGAATGCACAGTAAAGCGTGTTCGGTCACACTTTATTTGAAGGTACAGTTCTCACTATTAATAAACCTTAATAAACATTTTCTATGAGTTTTAGCTCAATAAACTCCTAGTTTGATGATTATTAATAGTTAGTAAGCTAGCAGTTGAGTTTAGATATTCAGTAGGATTAGGGATGAAGAACAAAATCATGGAAAATACAGCAGGGAAAATAAGTATTGGGACATGTCACTAATTTTCTTTTCTAAAGGTGCTGATGACTTGCAATTTTCCCCGGATGTGGTAACAACCAATGAAATCCATATATGCAAAAGCAAAACTAATTAGTTTACAAATTAAGTTATGCTTAATTAAATGAAATGACACGGGGAAAAAGTATTGAACACACGAAGAAAGGAAGGTGTAGAAAGGCATGGAAATCCCAGACAGCAGCTGAAATCTCTCAGTAGTTCTTCAGCAACCCTCTGCCCTTTGTCATTGTAAATGAATATTAGCTGCTTCTGTCCAACATCTACATTAGCTGTATGATGAAGATGAAACCAAGGTGGACATTACAGCAAAACAATGATCCAAAACACAGCCAAGGAAACTCTCAAATGCTTTCAGAGAAAGCAAATCAAGCTATGGAATGGTCCAGCCAATCACCTGACTTGAATCCAATAGCGAATACAAAATAAAGCTCAGATTTGATGGACGAGACCCACAGAACCATCAAATTTTTACACTCTGTTGAAGTCTGTGAAAAAAAGTCACTCCTGAGCAATGCATGTGACATTCTCCAAATGAGAAACATCTTTAAGCTGCCATCATCATATATTTATACCTTTTATATAAAGTATTAAATACATTTCAGTAGTTCAGTACTTTCTACATGTGTCATTCCCTTGTTATTACTCATTTTTTATTTTATTTTAATGTTTGTATTGTTTGGGTTTTTACCCAAATCTGCTTCAATTGCATGTGAATATCAAAAACATCACATGTTCAATACTTATTTCCCCCGCTGTATATGTGCTTTTTAAGTGAAGTTTATGTGTAAACAAATTTCGAGAGGATCACGTGCTTATGATTGTTCTCAGCTTTTCCAGCATCAGCTCATGATTGATTATCCAATCAGACGACTCCTAACTCACTATAAATAACCAGAGTTTTCTTATCTCAATATCTTCATCTTGAAGAACCCACTCTACTTTTCCTCCTTTTCAGATGGGCAACACGGCAACCCAGTAATTAGCACTGTTGCCTCACAGCAAGAATGCAGCTAGTTTAAATGTGCTGTATGTAAGTTTTTGACTTTTCTAAAGCATAAAAATACCATAATATGTGTGCAGCTATTTAAGAAACATCCCAAGTGAACATACTTGTTTAACTAAAAAACAATGCTGAAGTCAGATATTCTGCTTTGTAAATGTTTTTTCCGTGCCGGAACATAATTAATTAATTTAACCTGCACAATGCCAGTTTAGCCAATTATAATTCAGCACCCCAGGTTGCCTTGTTGGAAAACAGCATCATTAACTAATTAATTAATTAATTAATTAATTAATTAATTCATTCATTCATTCAGAAAGACTCTGAAAGCATGCGTCCGTGACCGAAATAAACAGTATCAGACGTCAAAATGAGACCAATTCAGTTCCACATGAGGTTATTAATTAGTAAATCATATAAATATTAGGAACGTAAACATTAGGTGAACAGGTTACATTATAACTGCCTGTCCTAACACACTTTGTGACGAGATACGCAGTAATGAGCAGTTTGGCTGTTTGCACCAGACGAAACACGACAGAAATGTAAATACAGCCATTTAGAAGCACAGAATATGCACTCACTCACGAAACGGTAAGGTTTAGAATCCATCCAAACTTACATTGTTAGCATTTAGCACTGAGTAAAGCACGTGAGGTTTACCTGAGGTGATCACTGTCATAGGTTTCTGTTGTTCAGCTGTGAGAAATAGAAGCCGCTTCTAATATATCAATTCGAGGTGTTGGTTAGAACCAAAACTCCTTTTAATATGGAAAATATTCCCTCTATCGCGTGTCGTTGCTTTTATTTAGAACACAGTTTAAATCACTTGCTCCTGGACTCAATCTGGCATCCCGCGTTTGCGTCTATTTTGATCCAGGAGTGCAATACCTAGTTCAACCACTGGGTGTCAAACTTACTGCACCTTTAAGTCCCTACTAAACCAGACAACATTTCTGTGTGGAGTTTTGCTTGTTCTCCCCGTGCTCGCGTGGGTTTTCCCCGGTTTCGCTAGAATAAGCCGGGGGAGTTTATCGAGATCCACCTGAGCTCAAACTCGCCTCTCGCCCTGCAACGGGAAGGAGCCCAGGCCTCGAGGATCTCATAAGCTCAGGGCTCTGTCCCGGGACAGCATGCCAAACAAGCTTTTATTATCAATCATCAGCTAAGTGTGAACTCTTGAAATACTAATAAATATTCAATATCCTCATCAAATGCTAAAATGGTAATAGAGAGAATTGGTCCCTTATACCAAAGTGTTACTGTGTGTTCAGTTGACCATTGATTGTGAGCATCGGGAAGTTGCAGATGTTATCTTGCATGTGTTTTGTGTTGGAGGCTGAAGTTGTTCATAGGGGAGGGCCGGAGGTGCGGCTGGCTTCTCTCTGTAATGATCCTCTTATTATTTCGCTTTTTCTCTTCAAATGGAGGAAAAAGGGCATTCATCATTCTGTTGACCTGGGAGATCACAGCAGCCAACGCGCCTTTGAAAAGTAAAACTGAACCTCGCTTTTAAATAAGATAAATAGTAAACAAATCCAGGCCAACCCTTTGAAAGGGCTTGCCAAGAGATTTACCTTGCCCTGTGGCAAATAATATTTCTTGAACTGGGTTTAAATTTCAAGTGTCTAGGGCTTAGAGAAACCTGCAACAAAAGAAAACGGGTCTCCGAACAGCAAATATTATCTGCTGCCGGGGCAAGATGTCAAGATTGCATTTTTTTGTTGTTGTCTCAAATGTAGGAGCAGGACTGGTGCTTGGCAAATCCCAGAATAAAACTACATTTATTGCTGTTTATTTGGCCCGAATCACATTTGTGTGCAACATGCAGAGACAAATGAGACCTGCTACGCTTTTCTCTCATCTCGACAATGCTATTTAGTTATAGCTTAAAAACAAATCATAAGCTAGTAGATAGAGTTTATGCATATCCTCTCTGTCTAAATGCCACTGATGACATCAATGCGTTCAACCTATAGAGGATTTGAATTGCTACATTCGTTACTTATGTACGCAACAACACCATAAGCAATATAACCAATGCAGTTTGCAAAGTGGAAGTCATTCATGTATTTACATTACGCTAGTTTGTTTCAAGAGTTGCATTTATTTCGGTAGATAAAAGGAGAGGATGTTGTGTGTCCTGAGTTGTGTTGTGTCCTTTTCCACCAGTTCCGATAAACTCCAGCTTTTTTGTTGTATAGCTTAAAAACAATACACAAGCAAGTGCATAGAGTTTACGCATATCCTCATTACATCAATGCATTCAACCTACACCCACCGGCCACTTTATTAGGCACACCCTACTACTGTGGTAGCCGGTTGGACTCCCTTTTGCCTTCAGAACTGCCCTAATCCTTCGTGGCATAGATTCAACAAGGTACTGGAAATATTCCTCAGAGATTTTGGTCCGTATTGACATGACAGCATCACGCAGTTGCATGCTGCACATCCATGATGTAAATCTCCCATTCCACCAAATCCCAAAGGTGCTCTATTAGATTTCTGGTGACTGTGGAGGCCATTTGAGTACAGTGAACTCGTTGTCATGTTCAAGAAACCAGTCTGAGATGATTCGCGACAAATTCTTACCCTGCCATCCGTATGTCCCAGCAGAAATCGAGACTCATCACACCAGGCAACGTTTTTCCAATCTTCTATAGTGCAATTTTGGTGAGCCTGTACTAATTGTAGCTTCAGTTTTCTGTTCTTAGCTGACAGAAGTGGCACCCGGTGTTGTCTTCTGTTGCTGTAGCCAATTTCCTCTGATCTCTGGCATCAACAAGGCATTTGCGCCTACAGAACTGCCGCTCATTCTTTGTAAACCCTAGAGATGGTTGTACGTAAAAATACCAGTAGATCAGCAGTTTCTGAAATACTCAGACCAGCCCGTCTGGCACCAACAACCATGCCACAAAGTCACTTAAATTACCTTTCTTCCCCATTCTGATGCTCACTTTGAACTGCAGCAGATCGTCTTGACCATGTCTACATGCCTAAATGCATTGAGTTGCTGCCATGTGATTGGTTGATTATAAATTTGCGTTAACAAGCGGTTAGACATGTGTACCTAATAAAGTGGCCAGTCAGTGTGTATATGTAGTTAAATTAAATTGCAACATTCAGATGATGTTGTGTGTCCTGAGTTGTGTTGTGTACTTTTCCACCAGTCCCAATAACCTACAGCTTTGTGTTGTAGATTAATAACAATATTTAAGTAAGTGCATAGTTTATGCATATTCTGTATGTCTAAATGCCACTTATAGCATCAATACATTCAACCTATATATGATTAACTTCAATTGCAACATTTATATTTGATTCTTTACTTATGTACACAATAACACTAATGCATTATAACCAATGCAGTTTTGCAAATTGGAAGTCATCAGTGTATAGTTACATTACACTAGTTTGTTTCATCAATTGTGTTCGTCTTGTACCCAAACATCAGCGTGCATTGCTGATTCACATTACATTTATTGGTGGCTATCTAAACCATGCATTCATGATCAGCATCTCAGAAGATAAACAGAGATGATGTTGTGTGTCCTGAGTTGTGTTGTATATTTTTCCACCCCTCCCGTTAAACACTACAGCTTTTTGTTGTAGATTAAAAGCAATGCATAATCAAATACATTAGCGTTTGTAGAGTACAGAGAAATACAGAGACAGCGAGAGTGTCCATTGTTGATTCACATTGCGTTCATTTGTGGCTAATTGATCTTATATAAACCATTCGTTCATGGGCAGCATCTTTGTGTTGTAGGTTAAAAACAATACATAAGCAAGTGCATAGAGTTTATGCATATATGTCTAAATGCCACTGATGGCATGAATACATTCAACCTATAAATGATTTAATTTAAATTAAATTGCAACTATGCATGGGACGATAACCGTTTTCAAGGTATACCGCGGTTTGGAAAAGTTAAGGTTTTAAAGTCGTCAAAATTTTCTGCAATACCGTTTCTAAGGTATGTGTACGATTTTTTCATTGGCTTTTTTTGTTTTGTTTTGTTTTGTTTTTTAGGACAGCGGCATCCTCAGCAGAAAAGATAGCCAAAGATGCCATTTTAAATTGTAAAATAAATCTGTTTTTGAAACAAATGAAGACAGAAGAAGTCAATATTTCATTTAACCTGACATGGTTACGCTTCCAAAATATTTGAAATATTTCTTAAAATAAAATCTATTGTGTTCAAAGGGTAAAAAAGTTTTAGTTATTAACCCAGACATTTAAAAAGAGTATATTTTAGAGCAGTAATCATAGTACCGTGATACCGTGAAACCATGATATTTTTATCCAAGGTTATCATACCGTTAGAATCTTATACCGGCCCATGCCTAACTGCAATGTTCATATTTGATTCGTTATATATGTACACAATAACATTGTAAGCTAACGCAATATAACCAATGTAGTTTGCAAATTGGAAGTCATTGGAGTAAATTTACATGACACTAGTTTGCTTCATGAATTGAATTCGTCTCATATCCAAACATCAGCGTGCATTGTTGATTTGCATGACGTTCATTCAGGGACATCATCTTTGTGTTGTATATTAAAAACAATACATATGCAAGTGCATAGAGTTTATATGTCTAAATGACATCAATACATTAAACCTGTAAATGATTTAGATTAAATTAAATTGGAACGTTCATATTTGGTTCTTTACTTATGTACACAATAACACCGTCAATGCAGTTTACAAATTGCAAGTCATTGGTGTATATTTACATTACGCTAGTTTGTTTCATATATTGTATTCGTCTCGTACCCAAACATCAGCGTGCATTGTTGATTCGCATTACGTTCATTTGTGGCTAATTCGATCTTATATAAACCATGCATTCACGGGCAGAATCTCGGAAGCTAAAAGGAGATGATGTTGTGTGTCCTGAGTTGTGTACTTTTCCACCAGTCCCAATAAACCACAGCGTTTTGTTGTAGATTAAGATCAATATATAGGCAAGTGCACAGAGTGTATGCATATGTCTAAATGCCACTGAAGACATCAATATATTCAACCTATATATGATTTAGATTAAATTAAATTGCAACGTTCATATTTGAGTCGTTACTTATGTAAACATAAGCACCGTAAGCTAATGCAATATAGCTAATGCAGTTTTGCAAATGGGAAGTCATTGGTGTAGATTTACATTACACTAGTTTGTTTCATGGATTGCGTTCGTCTCATACCCAAACATCAACGTGCATTGTTGATTCACATTACAATAATTTGTGGCTATTTAAACCATGCATTCATGGGCAGCATCTCGGAAGCTAAAAGGAGATGATATTGTGTGTCCTGAGTTGTGTTGTGTACTTTTCCACCCGTCCCATTAAAAACTACAGCTTTTTGTTGTAGATTAAAAACAATACATAAGCAAGTGCGTAGAGTTTATGCATGTCTAAATGCCACTGATGGCATCAATACATTCAACATATATACTGTATGATTAAATTCAATTGCAACCAATATATCAATGCAGTTTTGCAAATTGGAAGTCATTGGTGCATTTGTCTCGTACCCAAACATCAGCATGCATTGTTGATCAAAACACACATACAATTATTAATAAGGCTCATCAAAGACTGTTTTTTATTGCGGAAACTCAACTTTTTTTAATGTAGAGAAAGTTATTCTGAAGACTTTTTACAATTCATTTATTGAAAGTATTTGGTCTTTTTCTTTTATTTGCTGGTTTTATTCACTGTCTATAAGAAACAAGAATCGTCTTCAAGGCATCGTTAATTTGTGCTCAAAAATTTCAGGAGTTCCCCTGCGAAGTCTTGCATACTATTACAAACAGCAAGTGTTGAGGAAGGCACATAAAATATTAGGAGACAGCACCCACCCCTTAAACAAACATTTTGAGTGGATGCCCTTTGGTCGACGTTTAAGGACAATAAGATGTTCCACAAATCGTTATAAATTTACTTTTGTGCCAATTTGGTTACTTAATAAATGTAGTTAATCGATGGATTATTATTAGTTATTATTATTTATTAGTGCTATTGAATTTCTTTTTTTTTTTTTGGTGTACTTGATGTTAAGTGTGTCATTCTTGTTATATGTGAAGCACCACCATGTCGGAATGAATTGCCCCAAGGGGATTAATAAAGTTTTAAACTAAACTAATTGTTGATTCACATTACATTCATTTGTGGCTATTTAAACCATGCATTCATGGGCAGCATCTCGGAAGCTAAAAGGAGATGATATTGTGTGTCCTGAGTTGTGTTGTGTACTTTTCCACCCGTCCCATTAAAAACTACAGCTTTTTGTTGTAGATTAAAAACAATACATAAGCAAGTGCATAGAGTTTATGCATGTCTAAATGCCACTGATGGCATCAATACATTCAACATATATATATGATTAAATTCAATTGCAACGTTCATATTTGATTCATTATGTACACAATAACACCGTACGCTAACGCATTATAACCAATGCAGTTTTGCAAATTGGAAGTCATCGGTGTATATTTACATTACACTAGTTTGTTTCATCAATTGCATTCGTCTTGTACCCAAACATCAGCATGCATTGTTGATTCACATTACATTCATTTGTGGCTAATTTGATCTTATATAAACCATGCATTCACGGGCAGCATCTCAGAAAAGGAACGGAGATGATGTTGTGTGTCCTGTGTTGTGTACTTTTCCACCAGTCCTGATAAACTACAACTTTTTGTTGTAGCTTAAGATCAATATATAGGCAAGTGCATAGACTTTATGCATATCCTCTATGTCTAAATGCCACTGATGACATCAAATCATTCGACCTATACTGTATATGATCTAGATTAAATGAAATTGCAACGTTCATCTTTGATTCATTACTTATGTACACAATAACACCGTACGCTAACGCAATATAGCCAATGCAGTTTTGCAAATTGGAAGTCATTGGTGTGTATTTACATTACACTAGTTTGTTTCATGAATTGTATTCGTCTCCTACCCAAACATCAGCGTGCATTGTTGATTCACATTACGTTCATTTGTGGCTAATTTGATCTTATATAAACCATGCATTCACGGGCAGCATCTCGGAAGATAAAAGGAGAGGATGTTGTGCGGCTGCCGAGTTGTGTTGTGTACCTCGTGCATTTGAAGCCAATTACGATGATGACTGCAATAACTGTGTGTCTCATAATAACAGTGCTTGGGCCTCAATAATCATTTTTGTCCCTTGATCAGCCTCACAAGGGGGCTGAGATGAAAGCACACACGATTATGTATTAGCCTTATCAAGGGTTTGTGTCCGACTTGCCATTTCAGACAATGCCACAACCCAAGCTCGCCTAACGCTGGTTCTTTTAAATAAAACATCCGAGGTCAAACAAGTCGAATAAGTCATGCAAGGAAGAGAGTTACGCCTAATTGAAGAGCCCAATTGCTGGCCCGAGTACTTGCGCTGCCTTTGATTTCCTGGCGTAAACACAGCCGGTGGGTTCGGCGTTCGACGGGCCATCGAGAGGGGAGGAGAGCCGGTTCTCCAGCCCTGCTATCATCATTATATTTTGATTCCCCCCCTTCTTTCTTTAATCCCTCTGATGAAGTCTGGACAGGCAGAGGCATGCTCTCGCAGACAGCAATTTCGGCACACCATATGCGGCTCGCACGTCTGGCCTCGCGGGAAGACGAGAGGACAAGACGAGCCCTCGTAGGAGCTCTGAAACACAGTATCGGCTTAGAGGAGAACCGTGACACACATAAAGTCAAATAGGCTATAAGCACCCAAGTGTTTTGCAGGTTTATGTTTTGTTCAAACTATTTATTTTAAATGAGCTGAAACAACACAATTCTTGAGGGTTTTTTAGGGACAACTTAATTGTTTTATGTTTAGTATGCCTAAAGGCTAACCGTTTAGCGTAATAGCTTTGAAACACAATACCTCCCCTGCCGTCCAAAGTCACGCCTCCTGAAATCACGAACGCGCACATTAAAGATGACAGAGACCCACTAGATCAGGGGTCACCAATCTCTGTCCTGGAGGGCCGGTGTCCCAGCAGGGTTTAGGTCCAACTTGCCTCAACACACCTGCCTGGATGTTTCATGTAGACCTAGTAAGACGTTTATTAGCTTGTTCAGGTGTGTTTGATTAGGGTTGGAGCTAAAATCTGCAGGACACACGGCCCTCCAAGAACAAGTTTGGTGATCCCTGCACTAGATCATGTCATTGGCCAGTTAGAAAACCTTACAGTACCTTATAATACTACAATTCTGAATGAAAAGCTGTATTATATCTAGCACGTTTTCAGTTGTGTAGCAAGCAAGCGGCAACCTCCCGCTCTCCCTTGGAAAGCCAATACAAAAGTAACTAAAACTGCAACTCATCGACTCGCCTTGGGGGGCTGGCTCCATCCAGAAAGTCCAAGTGCTTTCTGACTGCATTGGTAAATTGGCCATTTTTATAGCTGATAAAAACATGTTTACAGCCTGGTACAAACGATGGCTTTGGTGCATATAGCTATGATTACCCTTCATGACAACTGTGAGGGGGTGAATTTTTTATAACTCATCCATTTCGTTTTTATTAAGTTATATTAAGTCTGCATAATTAAGGGCGTGGCTACTTGAGTGACAGCTAGCCCTCGCTGCTTGCTGTCTCGTCACCTCAGCTGATTCTGGCTAATTAGCCGCTGAATTCGGCATATACATCATATTTTTGTTTTGGTTAATGTTTCTTTACACAGTCATTTGCCTTTTGAAATTATTTCCTGCAATTATCAAATGATATGGCATGCTGTGTGGACTTAATTGTACTTACAAACCGTTCAAGTTGCCTCCATTTCCCAGGTGAGTGAAATTATATACTGATACACCATCTCTATAAATGTATTTGTTTTATTTAAGATCATTTATCATTTATAATGTTCTTTAGACCAGTAATGCACTCCAGAATCTGACTGATTGATTAGCTGTAGGCTATAAAACTGGAGCATTGTCATACAGTGTTAGTGCTGGATTTTATAAATAGCCTTACATTTACTAACACAGACTATATTTGAAGTGTTTGGAAGTAATTTGTGTTTTCCTCCTGTGAAAAAACGTCATAAGAGCAATGTTTAGTGGCTCAATGTATTACAACAGTGTTTTTAAAAGTCTAAACACTTTATTAATATAGTGTACAACCAAGCACGTGTGGTCAGAATACAAACGAGTCACAGGTAATGAAGTATTAAACGTTCTCCCAAAGTAAAAAGTCTGTCTAAGCCAGGTCTAAGCAAAATGCTGAGAATCCAGCGTGCGTCTGTAGCTCCGCTCACTCTCCGCCTCTTTGCCCTTATTTAATATCTTGCGTTTGGCGCGATGACGCGCTAACAAAATGGCGATGGTTGGCCGGGCTTACTTGTTGCTTCTTTTGCAGTGTTCAGAAACCTATGGGTGATGTCACAGATACTACGTCAATATCTTTTACAGTCTATAGTAGCAAGCAAAACTTGCAATATTGTGCAATATTTCATGCATGCATAGATCGCTGGTCTCACTCTCTCACGTGCTTTGTCGTTAAGCGACTACTGTATGCTTAGTGGTTGGTTGGTGGCGTGCAGGAATTACGCTTATTACTAAGCCATACTTACACGCTATTTCAGACCCAATATTCAAAGTAACATGGTAAACATTATAGGGAGTGCGTCACGGGTTGTCATTGTTCAAAAATGAACCAATGTGAATATAAAACCAACTTCACCTCACTAAAGCAGGCTAGGAGAAATAGCGCTACTTACTGATGTTTTGTTGTTAAGCTAAATAAAAATCTACGTTATCGATGCTGTAAACGGTCCCTTATGAAACTGAAAATAGTCACATCAATCTATCGCCGGAAGATTTCAGTGGCTAAACAACACTTCTGTGCATATAGCCCATTCATAAAACAACATAATCTACATCAGCTTTGCGGGACTAAAATAATTTTATAACAGAACATTACCTGTCTAAAGAAATACTTCAGCTATGGTGTCGTCCTTCCTCCATCATGCAAAACTAACCCCAATATTGATTCAGGATTTTAAAAAGTTTTGATTCAGCATTTGTTTTGCTCTCGTGCAAATGGTGGATCTGCGTTAACGGCTGCAGATGTACAAAGCTCCAGTTGTTGATGGACAGTTTGAGCTACTTATCAAAATTATGGGAATTATCGGCCTGACAAATTTTAATTAGACAAATATTTTTTAGTCTTATGCCTTACCCAGAATATAAAAATACATATAAATACATTTATATCATTTACTTTAATCAGTACTATTGGAATGTGAAGAGACTTTCAACCAGCACCACAAAAAACTGCTTCTGAAGACAATCACCTACTGCACCTTTAACTTAAGTCCTTAATGTTTCCCCAACACAATTCAATTGTGTGAAACCCAGCTTTTTTTATTTATCTTTCAATTTCATTAGGTGGCTTTTAAAGCATCGATAATGTAATTTAATCAAAATACAGTCAGTTAAATAGACTTGAGCATTCATTTTGTTCGACTATTGACCTTATTCTGTAATGTGGAGATGCACTCGTTTTTGAAATTGATTTAGACAACATTGGCTCATTTTGAAAACGTAGCCCTATATACAGTACATTTCTGAAGATCGTGAATTGCTGGTTAATCTGTGCTTTTTTAAATACTATTGGTGGAGTTTAGGGATTAATAAAGGATTAATATTAAATATAACCCAGAGAAGTAACATCTACTTTACATTTCTGAAATTTCTTGTATTTATTTGTTACTTTAACATGTTATAATAAAAAAAAGAGTCAATTAGTTGCCAGTATGTTAAGGAGTCACTTATACAGTCT
>CAIGQZ010034999.1:9442351-9453211 GCA_903798205.1 Danio tinwini | reverse complement strand
AGAGCAATAAATCTTTTGCGGTGCTAACGTTGTTTTGTGTTTCTCTTGTCACCTTTACCATTAGTTTATTCTTTTGGTCATCCCGGACGAGCCCCCATTAAATGTCATGACCCTTGATGGAAATATGTCTAGGATATTAAAAGGAGTAACATTAAGATGACCTAAAGAATGAACTACAAGAATGAAACACAAAACAGCAAGTTAGCACCGCAAAAGATTTATTGCTCTGACAAACCATATATTTACAATATGTTCAAATAATAATAATATAAAAATACATTTCAAAAACCAAGACAGACGGGAGAGGGAACTGAAAGTTGAGCTAGAAAATCAAAGAAATAAATATAACAAAAATATACCCTTAATCTCCTCCCAATCCTCTAAATAAAAAAATAACAATATGAAAAGAAAAAGTCTTCAGCGCAAATGCGCCCTGAACTTACACTAACTAAAAAACAAAAATACAAATTAGCACACTTCGCTAAACTAGTGTGTCTAACATCAATAATTAGTGATTTGACGTTGTGCGTCAAGGCTTCGAAGCATGTATCAAAAAATGATACATCTCGCAGTGAAGCAGTGTACCAGAGCTTGATTAGTTTTGCCATAATCAAGTGATCAGTGGCGTCCGAAGCTTAATTTTCGCCTAAACCCACATGACTGCTTCGAATTTTTCAAAGGTTTAAACACCCTCATGGGTTAGTAAAGTTTATAGCAAGAGATTAGTAGTATTAGTACTAATTTATGTTTTTATTTAATTTATACACAGTGAATGTAAGCCTGCTAATTGTGTGTGGTTCAAATGATAGCATATATAAACGTATATATATAATTAAATAATAATAATTAAAAGCCTGGGTGCTGATCTACAGAGGACTATTATTTGGAGGGTGACATCACAAGCTCAGATTTGTTGACCAATCAGAGAAAAATGGGCATTTCAGCACTGCCCACATGTGTATAATAAGTTTCTAAGTCATTTATCCATTTTGCGGAGTTGTGGTGTCGCTGACAGAAGTGAAGAGCAGAGGGGAAGGGTGGTGTGGTTGTGGTTCTGGAGGACCCTAAAAAGTATCTTTGGGGTTCCCAAAATGACGTGGGCCCTTAGAACCGTCCTAACTTTCCCCCCTAGCGGCGCCCCTGGTGCTGAGTGTGGGCATTGTTGTGAGCCATGAACCTGATGAAGCAAGCGTCAAGTCCTGTGAAGGAGCTCCAGATGGAAACTTTTGTTTTGTGTTTACTTTATGATTAAAGTCTTTGCACGTTCACCGGTTCCCGCCTCTGAATGAGTGAGTTTTAGCTACTTGTACATTAAGGTAGCGTTGAGAAAAACAAAACACTCATGAAGAAACTTGATACAGTGACATAACATAGCCTACTTCCAGCTAGTGTTTTGTAAGTTATTGCAGAGCAACACAAACAGCACGCAAAAGTATAAATGGACGACTACGCGCAAGGCATGCGCCGTGGGTCACGCCGATCACGACGCAGAAATATAAATCAACCTTTAGTCTTTTTATTTATCAGGGGTCGCCACAGTGGAATCAACTGCCGACTTATCCAGCATATGTTTTTTTATGCAGCGGATGCCCTTTCAGCCGCAACCTGGTACTGGGAAATTTATTAAACAGACGTATTTATTACAATATTTTTTTAGTCACCAAGCATCTTTAGAAATAGAAAGATAATACATTTAAATTCAAGTGAAATATTTCAACAAAATTTTATATATATTTTGTTTCTCTTGATTTTTAATTATTTTAACATTTTTATTTAATATTTTCCCTAACATATAAATTTTAGTGTACTAATTTTTGCACCATTATCTTCTTTATTTATTTTGTTTTATTTATTTATTTATTTTATTTGATATTTATTTTATTTGATATTTATTTTATTTGTTTTTATTTATTTTATTTATTTTATTTTATTTATGTATTTATTTATTTATTTATTTTTTATTTTAATTATTGTATTTTAGTCATTTTATTTGTTTTATTTGTTTTATTTATTTTATGTGCTTCATTTATTTTATTTATTTTATTTGTTTTATTTATTTTTTTTGTTATTTTATTTATTTTATTTATTTGTTTTATTTATTTATTTTATTTATTTGTTTTATTTATTTATTTATTTTTAAGGAACTTATTTATTTTTAAATTTGCACTTGACTTTTAGGGTCCAGTTCAGATTTAAAAGAGACATCTGCTTCTGTGTGTGTGTGTGTGCGCATGCGTGTGCGAGTGAGGCAGAAAAATGGAAAGTGTGAACAGCAGATGCTTCTATGCATTTGTATGGGTGAGTACGGTCCTTTGCCCTGGTTAGACTTGACCTCTGACCCCCAGCTTTCAGCCAAGCATAGTCACATGGAAGGTCAAGGCTACTGCACACATGTTCTGTCCAGACTCAATGGAAACCCAGAATCGAGAGAGAATTATAAAAAGTCCAGCCGTTTGAAGTTTTCTAGTCACAGTTCAGAATTTAAAGGTCTTTATTAGTATTTAATATGGAAAGTTGTTGTCAAATTTGCGATATTAATTTACATTCTAGGGTGGCGTGGTGGCGCAGTGGGTAGCGCTGTAGCCTCACAGCAAGAAGATTGCTGGTTCGAGCCTTGGCCGAGTCAGTTTGCATTTCTGTGTGAAGTTTGCATGTTCTCCACGTGTTGGTGTGGGTTTCCTCCGGGTGCTCCGGTTTCCCCCCACAAGTCCAAAGACATGCGGTGTAAGTGAATTGGGTAAGCTGAATTGTCCGTAGTGTATGTGTGTGAATGAAAGTGTTTCCCAGAGATGGGTTGCAGCTGGAAGGGTATGCGCTGCGTAAAACATATGCTGGATAAGTTTGCGGTTCATTCCGCTGTGGTGACCCCTGATTAGTAATGGGACTAAGCTGTAAAGAAAATAAATGAATGAATGAATTAATAAATTTTACATTATAACATTTTATTATTGCAAAAGTCATGTTTTGGACAGTATTGGGATGGTTAGCTGTTAAATTTAGTTACAGATTACATACAGGTTTATCCTATTTTAAATATAATAAGTAGTGTAACTATACAATTGTGTTTCTAATGAATGTTTTTAACTGTTATTCTTTTTTAAAATACCAGGCAGGGTTAACGGTACATTGATTACTGTAAAACCTTTACAATCCCTCATCACTTGAATTAAGATTATAATAATTAATTCTGAAGCACAGACACCACAAAATCATACCTTAGCACTGCTTTTTAACTTCTTTGAGATTGTTCTGAAGTTAAATAGAGATTTGGATTTTAAAATGAGCTGTGATGCTGATTTTTAAAGTCAAATCTTTGACAAAAAACACTGGCATTAATAAACGCACTGAGGAAGAAAAAAACATCCAAGTAATATTAATGAAGTCCATACTGTAGGGGAGAGCGGGGCACAAAGTAACACTTTTTGGTTTTGGTCCAGTAATGAACAAAGTAATAGGGTTAGACAAACCATATTTTTTTATAAACAACACACAAGTCTCTCTTACAAATGAGCACTGGAATTATGATTGCCAGACCTGTGGTTTCTGTGCAGTATTGACAAAAGTGCCAGGAGTACAAATGTTACTATTTACCCCACCTGCGGGGCAAGTTGTAACAGACAGGGGGTTAGTTGTAACATGTTTATAAAGGCAGATTTCACACAATTAATCTAAATTCAGTTTACTTTAAATAGTAGCTATATTTCCTCAGTAATTGGCTCATTTCTTTTTTATTCTACATAGCACAGTATGTTTATTTATTTATTTTTGTTTACAGATAAACACATTTGAATCTATTTGCATTATTATCCATTTATCCATTATTATTCAATGCATTTATTTGCATTATTAGCAATAAAATATTATTATTTTCTAATAAAACAATATTTTCTATAAAAAATATTTAAAAAGTTCTCAACATTACACTCAAAATTCAGAAAAACTATTTGTTAGTTTAATTGGTGTCCAACACCCTGTTACAACTAACCCTGCTGTGTCATGTTTTACTCAAAACTGTCTAGCAGTCTCTGTATGTTTTATACATCTTTCAAAATGGTTTCATCTTTTAGCCTACAAGACGGTGATAACAACAATATAAGATTTTATGTTCATACTTTCACAGATTTTTATATCGACTGTAATAAAAAATCATTTTATGCTGAAAAAATGGTTTCTCCTATGTATCTTATCCAAATTTCGCCAAAAATCTTCAATAATTGGCAGGAAGACGTCTGCCGACACTGTGGTGAAAAGATCGGAAGCATGCCATGGTTAACCCTGAGCAAATACTATAAAACTCCATGTTATATTTAACCCCGCGTTACTTTGTGCCCCGCGCTCCCCAATATCAATCTGATATAGACAGTCAAGCCCAAATTATTCACACTTCTGGCAAATTCTAAACTAAAATCACTTCTATTCAACCAGCAAAATGTTGTTTATTTATTTATTTATTTATTTATTTTTGACTGTAAATGACACGTTGGTTTCCCCCAAAACATAATAAGATGATGTCAGAAGCATCATTGTGGAAATAAATATATTTCTCAGCTTTTATTTACATCTGAACTACAATTTTAAGTAAGAATTTGCCAGAGGTTTGAATAATCTCGGGCTTGACTGCATATAAAGAGTTCAGATGCAAAAACCTGTAAAAGACGTTTGAAATTGTCTTCAAAAATGAGCATTTTTATCAAGCTCCTGTGGGTAGGTTCAGTACTTTCAAGTTTATGGCAAATAATACACTCTTTTAAAGGTTTTTAAAATAAAATAACTCAACATTAATATAGGAGTCTGAGAAAAATGCTTGTTTTAGATGGACATTTTAAACGGCACTTGCATCGTGCATCTGAACTCTTTATATATTTAAGTCACATATATGAGATACAAGTTAAAATACAGTATAATGTAACGTTACATGTTATGGATATCTCGGTTTCCATAAGGGCGCACCTACAGTAGTAATGACGTCAAAATGGAGACGTTGTATTTCTTACCGCCATTATTAAAGCAGCAACCGTTGCAGGATGACTAAAGTTAGATGTCCTCATAATTCTGGCTTTCCCAGTTTTAAAACACGTTCAAAAGGTGCAAATATACTGTAAAAAACTGCTAACAACCGTGTAATGTTTATTTTGACCAAAAGTGAGTGACGCTGATCACTTCATTTCAGCCAAAGGAACTGAACATGGACGAAAGCAGAATGCTGCTATCTTCAATTATCAAAGGGCACTTCGTTTCAAGGTAGTCATAGCAAATTTTCCTATTAAATTAAAGTATTAGGTTAAAGTATGGACTAGTAACAAGGTCTGAACAGCATGTAGGATGAACGTTCCTGAATGTTTGGCTGTTATTCAAAATATAAATAAGCTTACTAAACACTTCCACAGTTAACATGTATAGCCTCATTTCAAATTAATGTTAGGTCAAATTTCAAAATAATATACCTATAGACCGATTACCAACCTACGTCACACATGACGTCACACGGGTCCCCGGTTGCAAAAAGAGATCGGTTGTAAAAGCAAAACATGTTGTGTTGTGCGGTAAGAAGCCAAATTATTTTACCATACACCAAACTGCTTTCAATGCTAACTGCAGACGTTGTTGGCTAAAAGGGAGCTGAATGAAGTAACCACCTAATTAGAAATGCTGGATTCTGCGGTTCTCATGTTATATCAGGTAAGTTCACGCTATGCTGAATTATATACATTACTCGTTTTTGATTGCAGCAATGATTTCAGCAAAAAAAGTTGAATATGTTTAATTAAACTGCGGTCACTGAATGCTAAGAATGAAACTCGAATGTGTAAGTTATTAAAGTTGGTTTTATATTAACACATTCATTCAGTGACAATTGTGACACACTCCCTATATTGTTTACCACGGCACTTTGAGTATTCGGTCTGAAATAACCTGCAAGTGTGACTTGAAAATAGCATGAACACGGTTTATTTGACTGTGAACAATGTTGCACTTTGATAGTCATTGGCTGCTAATAGGATTTTGCTATTTAGAGTTTGCAAATAATAGTTTTATGAAATTATATTATTAAGGAGAAAGTCTGGATGTGCCAATATAAAACCAACTTTACTGCCGTACATTTGTAGTTCACTGTCAGAATGCAGTTGTTCTGCTTGTTGATGATTACCCAGGCCTTGTATAACGTTAGCTCCATCTTTTTTTTTTTCTCGTCTTTGGTTCGGCAGAACCTCGGTTTTTAGCACTACATAGTTTTGAATCTGGTAATCAGGGAACATTATTTCTTGCACATGACCACACAGAACACAATTGTTGGCATCCAAAAACTTGTAGGCCTTTTTCTCTCTCTTGAAGCTTCAATGAGATTGTATATTTGGGGCTGGATGCTTGGTCATTTCGTCTTATCCAATATTCATTGGGAGGGTGCTATCGCAAATGGACCTGTCAGACGAACAGTGCTCACTTTAACGTTAATTTTGCTGAATCACTGGGCTTATCACTGGGTGACAAGCTGTTATTATACGCTGAAAGCATTATGTAAATAATATATATAATATGTAATCAATATAACTTATCTCTAATATAACAACAAACTCTGAACCGCATCGGATGTCATTCCCTTGCTGTAAATGCTAGCGCTCCCGTTTTTTTCTGCCACCTCCCTGAGCATGCATCCTGAATGTTTACAAACATGGTAATTGGTCTATAGTGCATGTCTTTGGACTGTTGGGGAAACCGGAGCACCCGGAGGAAACTTACGCCAACACGAGGAGAACATGCAAACTCCACACAGAATTGCCAACTGACCCTGCTGAGGCTCGACTGTCGACAGTGCTAACTACTGAGCCACAAAAATCTTTAGGACATTGTCATTTTATTACATATACAATAAAATACAAATATTAATATAAATAGTCATACAAGTGTGCATACGACATACTTGGGAAGTAGCAAAGCATCAATGCATTAAACAAAATCATCAGAAAAACAACACTGCATAACAAACAACCATGCAGCGTAAGAACCCCCCTCCCCAATAAAAAAAAAGTACTCAAAGGATAATGCAAATGGCTTTCCCTCCTGTAATTCACTAGTGTATAAATGTTGTCATTTTGTCACATAAAAAGATTGTTAGCATCAAAAAGTGCTCCAGCAATATGCTGTCTTTTGTGTCTGAGTGCATCAATCACCCTCATGACACACTGTACACAAAATTGCAGGCTGCGACTAGCCTGTCTATATTTGCAGATGTCAACAATTGTTTACCAAGAGTGTTTTTCAGTAAATCAACAACAATTAGGCGACTATAGTGCTCAGCATATATGAGTACACTACTCACAAATCAGATGCTTTACCTAATTTACCAATAGGGCATGTCTTTAGACTTGTGGGGGGAAACCGGAGCACCTGGAGGAAACCCATTCTAACATGAGAAAAACATGCAAACTCCACGCAGAAATGCCAACTGACCCAGCCGAGGCCCGAACCAGCGACCTTCTTGCTGTGAGGCGATTGTGCTTCCCACTGTGCCACCGTGATGCCCATATAAATTCATATGAATTCGGAAAAAGTATTAACGTAAACAATGTATTTTGGGATGCCACGATATAAACAATAATAAAATATAATATCATAATATAACACTGGGGCGAGTGCTGTCGCCTGTCAGCAAGAAGATCGCTGGTTGAAGTCCCGGCTGGGTCAGTTGGCATTTGTGTGTGGAGTTTGCATGTTCTCCCCATGTTGCCGAGGGTTTCCTCCGGGTGCTCCCGTTTCCCCCACAGACCAAACACATGCTCTGTAGGTGAATTGAATAAACTAAAATTGGCTGTAGTGTATGCGTGTGAAAGAGTGTGTATGGATGTTTCCCAGTACTGGGTTGCAGCTGAAAGGGCATTCGCTATGTAAAACATACACTGGATAAGTTGGCGGTTCATTCCGCTGTGGCGACCCCTGATGAATAAAAGGACTAAGCCAAAGGAAAATGAATGAATGAAACTATAGACTTTTTATTTTGACAATATGATATACAGTTGAAGTCAAAATTATTGGCCCCCCTGAATTATTAGCCCCCCTGTTTATTTTTTCCACCAATTTCTGTTTAACGGAGAGATTTTTTCAACACATTTCTGAACAGAATAGTTTTAATAACTCATTTCTAATCACTGATTTATTTTATCTTTGCCATGATGACAGTAAATAATATTTGACTAGATATTTTTCAAGACACTTCTATACAGCTTAAATTTAAAGGCTTAACTGGGTTCATTAGGTTAACTAGGCAGGTTAGGGTAATTAGCAGGGCCAGAGGGAATCTGCTGACGTTTTTTGCCATTTCTGCTGAGAATTTTGGTAAAAATCTGTGGATTTCTGCTGAATTATTTTGGGAGTATCATAACTAAACTTAATATGTGAAATAAAAAAATTATATTTTGTAACTTGTTTAAAATGCAAATCCAATTATATTGATTTTATTTGCTAAACAAAGCAAGTCTCTCATATAATATATCTACTAAAAGACAGAACATATTACTGTACAAACTGCATTGTACATAAATCAGATGAACATTTTTATTATTATAATAAATTATTATACATTTATTACATCATATTTAAACAGAATTAATGATGGGTTAAAAGTCTGCGGAAATCTGCGGAAAATCTGCGGAATTCTGCGCGCGCAGATTTCGTGTGGGCCTAGTAATTAGGCAAGTTATTGTATAACGATGATTTGTTCTGTAGACTATCGAAAAAAAATTGCTTAAAGGGGCTAATAATATTGTCCTTAAAATTGTGTTTAAAATTTTCAAAACTGTTTTTATTCTAGCCGAAATAAAACAAGTAATACTTTCTCCATAAGAAAAAGTATTATCAGACATACTGTGAAAATTTCCTTGCTCTGTTAAATATAATTTGGTAAATATAAAAAAAAAGAAAAAACAAGGGGGGGTAATAATTCTGACTTCAACTGTATATTGTTATATTGCACAGCCCTAAGGTAGTTGGATGCACTATATAAATACTGTAGTCGGCTATCATGATTGCAGTGGCTTTGAGATTTTGCCACTCATCAAAGTTCTACTCGTGTAGATTAATAAAGGGCTTTTTTTGTGACAGCTTGATTAGCTATAATGTGCCTGTCTGCTTGTACCGTCAGATGTACAAGGCAAGGTGGGGGTGCAGAGAGTGTTGTATTTCAACATCGCTGCCTTTTAAGGGCGCTGGGGCTAGATTTGTATTGATTTGAATTTGATAATGATTCTATTTGCTCTATTAAATTTGTATATATTCAAGGGCTCAGTTACACCCAGCTTGAGGAAGGGGGAGAAAAAAAGGACAAGAAGAAAAACAAATTAGTGTGCGAGGGTGGATTAAGTTGCATGTAATCTTAGAGGAGGACCATTGGTTAGCATTATAGGAAGTGTCCGTTAAGTTACTAAGAAGAACCAGACACAAAGGCTCGGTGGAAGTGTGTCTGCGCTGCGGCTGGATTTCAGTAAGCCCTTTATTTTTATTTGTCCTTGTCACACCTACCGTTGAAGTCAAAATTAGTAGCCAGAATCTCCCAAATGATGTTTAACAGAGCAAGGAATTTTTCACAGTATTTCCTATAATATTTTTTCTTCTGTACAGTCTTATTTTTTTTATTTCGGTTAGAATAAAAGCAGTTTTTAAAACCATTTTAAGGTCAATATTATTAGCCCTCATAAGCAATATTTTTTTCAGATTGTCTGCAGAACAAACCACTGTTAAACAATGACTTGCCCAATTACCCTAACCTGCCTAGTTAACCTAGTTAATCCTTTAAATTGCACTTCAAGCTGAAAACTAGTATCTTAAACAATGTCTACTACTGTCATCATGGCAAAGGTAAAAGAAATCCGTTATTAGAAATGGGGTGGTTGAGTACATTGTGTCACCTGTTATTAACAGACTTGGCACTTGTAGGTTTGCTCATTGATGGCAGACGGTGGGCCTGCCGATACCTGTCCGGCGGCAGCTATAGAGAGAGGTCATTATCAGGCTGCGATGCAGACCTCTGGGATTGAGCAGTATAAAACGGGTTGACCCCTGGATGGTTCAGGTCAGTGGTTCTCCAGGCCGCTCTGACCATCTCACACACTCTCACACTCTTCAACATATGTCAGCAGCCTCTCAAGTCCAAACGTGCCTCCACGCAAATGACAGATTATCACTAGAGAGCAGCGTGAAGAGCCCCACTAGTCTACTTCTACAATTTATTTTTTAAGGATGGGGGGGGGGGTATTCTTCCTCTCCGAATTTTTCTCTTTTTGCAATCCTTTTTAACAGTATTGTATTTAGCACTGTAGAAAAGAAAAACAGCATTTACAATTGTTTGTATTGTTTTATGTACAATGTCAAAGTTTGGACACATTTGACAGAATTTATGTTCCTAATTTAATTCTAAAGGTCCCTCTGAATTATTAGCTCCCCTGTTAATTTTTCCCCTCAATGTCTGTTAAATGGAGCTAAGATTTTTTTCCACACATTTCTTAACATAATAGTTTTAATAACTCATTTCTAAAAACTGATTTATCTTTGTCATGATGACAGTAAATAATATGTGACTAGATATTTTTTAAGACACTTCTATACTGCTTAAAGTGACATTTAAAGGCTTAATTAGGTTAATTAGGTTAACTAGGCAGGTTAGGGTAATTAGGCAAGTTATTGTATAATAATGGTTTGTTCTGTAGACTATAAAAAAATAATATAGTTTAAAGGGGCTAATAATGTTGACCTTAAAATGGTAAAATTCTTGCCGAAATAAACAAATAAGACTTTCTCCAGAAGAAAAAATATTATCAGACATACTGTGAAAATTTCCTTGCTCTGTTAAACATCATTTGAGAAAAAAAA
>CAIGQZ010034999.1:9424410-9437547 GCA_903798205.1 Danio tinwini | reverse complement strand
ATATATATATATATATATATATATATATATATATATATATATATAATAACACTAAATGCGCTGTAAAAAAATGCTGGGTATCACACAATTTCTTCATGTTGTCCCAACGCAAATCTATTAATTTAATGCAATCAAATGTAAGTGGATTGAACATAAAACAACCCAGCACACAATTTTGTGTTTATTAAGTATATTAAACTTGGGCTGTCAGTGAAAATCTAATAGACGTCCAAAACTAGACTAGTCATCAAATAGACAGATTAGACAGACTTCATATGTGTAGTCATTCAATTCTGTTTGTTTGATGACTAGTTTTGGCCTATTCTTAGACGTCTTTAGATTTTCACTGACAGCCCAAATCTAGCCTTGTTTTAGCCAAGACGAATATGTTTAGACGTCTATTAGACCTCTATTAGGCATTTTTTAAAAGCAAGTAAATGCTTGCTGGAATTAAGTTGTCCCACAAAAGACTAAAGAATTGAACTAACAGCAAATGTAATATTTTGAGTGTAGTCTTTATGTAATGAACAATTCAGTAAAATTAATCTACACATTTCTTGTGCCTGATTGCTTTAAGCTCTCTATAAATCCTCACAGTCGCAGGCCTTAAAAGCACATGGAAATGTTAAACTTTCGCGTCATTAAGGTTAAACTCTCCATAAATATCACTGAACTTGAACTATGTCTCCTGTTCAACTATAATCCCTACTCAATGTCACCTATCCTGGATTGTGACTATTGCAGATTGTGATATCGATGCTAAAACAATATATTGTATAGCCATAACTGTTATATTTGTTATATTAACTAAAAAGAAAGACTAAATAATGATGCAATTTTCATTTTTGGTTGAGCTATTGCTTTAAATAAATGCGTTTTTTGCTTGTTTGTTTGTATTTGGACAGCTGCAGTATGAATGTTCTTGTAAGAGAGTTGAGGTCAGTGCACTGTGCACTTCATTTGCTTGTCTGTAACCAAGCAAAACCCGTCCACCGCGTCCTCCCCAGTGGGGACGCTGGAGGTCTCGCACTGTGTGTTCGTCCGAAACCAGAGCCAATGAAGTCCGAAACACACCGTTCATCTTCCAGATGGAATGATTTGCAGATTTATCCTGGTCCACACGTCTCTGGTGGCCCAATCCGGCACATTCATATTCTTTAATCCCACGTTTGTTGTTATTGAAAATAAAAATAAACTAGCTGGAGATGCATTTGGAGCATTCATAATAGGGCCAATGTAAGAAAATTATGTACAGTTGTATTATAAGTCAGAATTATTTTAACTTCATAGCATCAAGCAATATCTAAGTGTCAACTCCTGAAACTGCTTTTATTAACTTAATGTAATCATTTTTACAAATTTAAGTGGATTAAACATAAAACAATTAAGTTGCCCCCCCCCACTCCCCAAAACCTAAGAATTGTGTTGTTTTGACTTTTTTTTTTTTTTTTTTTACTTAAACTTTATTTTGTTTTTAGTAAACATGGTAATCAACAATGGTAATAACAGTATTCTTCAACAATGTATATAGCATGGTTGATAACACGAAAAATAAAAGTTATATATATGCACACACAAACAAGCACACATACACAAATATATACACATACATACATACAAAAACCTATATATATCTACAGTTGAAGTCAGAATTATTAGCCGCTCTTTGAATTTTCTTTTCTTTTTTTGATATTTCCCAAATGATGTTTAACAGAGCAAGGACATTTTCACAGTATGTCTGATAATATTTTCTTCTTCTGGAGAAAGTCTTATTTGTTTTATTTTGGCAAGAATAAAAGCAGTTTTAAATTTTGTAAACACCATTTTAAGGTCAAAATTGTTAGCCCCTTTAAGCTATATATTTTTTTCAATCTACAGTCTACAGAACACCACCTAGTTAACTTAATTAACCTAGTTAAGCCTTTAAATGTCACTTTAAGCTGTATAGAAGTGGCTCGAAAAATATCTAGTCAAATATTAAATACTGTCATCATGGCAAAGATAAAATAAATCAGTTTTTAGAAATGAGTTATTAAAACTATTATGTTTATAAATGTGTTAAAGAAATCTTCTCTCCTTTAAACAGAAATTGGGGAAAACAATAAACAGAGGGGCTAATACTTCTGGCTTCAACTGTATATACGTACATACAGTAATATGTATAAAAGTGGAAAACTACGCTGTAAAAAAAAAATCTTAATTTTACGGTTTATTAAAAAATGTCAAATAATGCAGTTAAATTACAGACATTTATTGTAAAATATCGGACATTAAATTACAGAAATTTCCTTGAATTTTAATTTCTGGTAAATTTCTGTAATTTTACAGTTGGTATTTTACGTTTCTTTGTTTGTTTCCAGCACCCCAGCTGCTGGAAATAAACCGTAAAATTATGGATTTTTTTTACAGTGTATATACATAATGTCAGATATATATTATATAACCATAAATTGTTGTCACCTATATCTTAAAAGACATCTTAATCATTTCTCCTTGCAATCACTTAAGTTTTAATAATGGAGATCAAACTATCGCGTATTTGGTTCTAGTGAAGTATTGTTGAAATCTTTGCTCTGTTAATTAAGGCAGTGGATTGCTCCAGTCGAACATTGACTACGTTTACATGGACATCAGTAATCGAATTATTTGCCTTAATATAAATAAGACATTAAGATGATTAAGGTGTTTACATGAGTTGCTTTTTGAATGTTTCTTTCATGATCCCTTTTTACATGCTATAGCACATAATTCAGTTAACATTATTGCGTCACCACGCTATCCACATTGCCTCCGGAACACTGTGAGAAATTCCTTGCTCTGTTAAACATCATTTGGGATATATTCTGAAAAAAAATCATATGAGGGCTAATAATTTTGACTGTATGTGAGACTGGATGAATTGCAAAATGTGGACACTGATTCTCTTCTAGGGCGTTTAATGTTGTCTGAAGAAGGAAGGACAAAAGAATGTTGAGATGCAACAAATTTTGTGCTTTCTTCCATGTGTTGCCATCTCAAATGCAGTAGAAAAGCGAACACGGACATTTTTTTGTGTGTTTTGTTTTCACCTCACAACCTTTTTTTTTATTATGCTCAATGAAGAGAGAAGAGGGGATTTCACTCCTGTGATTCTCTCATCCCTCAGACAGAGGCACCTGTCTCTTCCCAACATTCCCTTCCTTTGTCTCCTTAATAATAAGTATTTTCGTGCAGAGTGGAGAGAGGGAAGAAGAAAACGAGTGCGGAAGAAAATAGAGGGTGCAAAAGTGAAATGCATGGAGTATAAAAAATGGACAGAGGAGAGGAAATGATTGAACAGAGGAAGTATTGAAAGGAGAGATGTGACCTTTTTGCTGTTTTTTAGTCTTTTGCTCCTCTCTCTCGCTCTTTCTCTCTCTCAATTCAATTCAATTACTGGCTTGACTTGTCAATTATTGCCAAAGCATTGCACATCATTCCATAAACAATGAATAAAATAGTATAGTGATTATATAATAATACATGTATAGTGAACAGCAGCATAAATGAGTACAGTCCTCACTCTCTCTTTTAAATTCATATTTTCTATACGATGCTTTACAATAATATATTTGTGCATATACTGTACATTAGATTAGTAAACACCAAAGCCAAAATTGGAAGTAATCTAGCAAGAAAACTTAAGACCACAGTCCAAATATTAGCACACCCAAATTAACATGTTGTGGAGTAATATGACATACATTTTTAATGAACAAGAAAAAGGAGAAACGTTAAAATCTAAAATTGAGTTGAAATTTAGTAGTTTTGTAGATGTAAACACAGTTTTTGTTAGGTTATTGAAAGCCAGATCGAGAATTGATTTTGACTTTATTAAGTCTACAAATATAGTAGTAGAATTTATAAGCATTTGGTACTTTAAAAATGTATTATGTCTGGTCAGGGGCGGACTTAACCAATAAGTAAGCAGCCGCTTAGGGCCCTGAGGAATTAGGCGGCCCCGAACAGTGCCTTGAAACCTATATTAATCATACAGATCTTTTATACATTTTCTATCATATGTTGTAAAATCTATCCATAACTGTTAAGATTTTATAGTTATTACTTCTTTTCAAAACTGGGGGCCTCTATGAATAATGGAACATTCCTTCACATACTGCACATGCGCAAGGTGCGAGCGCTTCCATCAAAAACACTGCCAGCTAGGCATGGGACGATAACAGTTTTCAAGGTATAAAGCGGTTTGGAAAAGTCTAGGTTTTAAAACCGTCAACATTTTCTACTATACTGTTCCTAAGGTATGTGTACAATTTTTTTATTTCCTTTTTTTTGCTTGTTTTTTTTAGGACAACAGTATCTTCAGCAGAAAAGATATCCAAAGATGCCATTTTAAATTGTAAAAAAAAATCTGTTTTCAAAACTAATGAAGATAATTCTAATAATGAAGTCTATAATTAATTTAGCCTGACATGTTTACTGTTCTGAAATATTTTAAATGTTTCTCAAAATAAAATATATTGCGCTAAATAGGGGGAAACATTTTTGTTTTTTACCCAGACATTTAAAAAAGAACATTTTTAGAGCAGTAATCACAATACCGTGAAACCGTGATATTTTTATCCGAGGTTGTCATACTGTCAGAATCTTATACCGGCCCATGCCTACTGCCGGCCAGACGTGAGGTACTGCATATCCCTGGTACAGCCAAACCGATGCTTCTCCTCTGTTTTAAATGTAATAATTTACATAGACGTTTATTATTTTCCTGATGTTGTTCACAATCACAGATCAGAGTAGAGGCAGGTAAAGTATGCAAGAATTGTGAGAGCATTTGGGGGGGGGGGGAAGTAGAAATACGACAAACAACGAAACACAGCTTCCTCCGTGATCCTGTTGTCTGGCTGAAAAACCCGTCAAGATGATGAGCGCTGTGAGCCTGTTAAGAAAGGGCCTGTTCAAATAACATTTTCCAGTAAAACGGCTCTCCGATTCACAAACAGCTACTCAATTCATATGAAAAGTGATTAAAAGATTAGTTTGATGGATTGTGAATTAAATTTGTTTATATGTTTTTTTTTATTGTTATAACTATTAAAATCTAATCACAAAATGGCTAATTAACTGTACATTGGGGTGCCCAAACACGGTCCTGGAGGCCGGTAAAGTATAGTCTTATTTACATTTCAGCATATCTTTTAAGACACTGTATAGCACTCATTCATATTTTTACAGTACTATGACGGTTAGGTTTAGGCTTGGGGTGGGGGTAGGTGTTTAAAAATACAAATTATTGGGTAATTTAATAGATAACGTAAATAATACTAGGTACAACTACTGTTTTTACGTTACTGTGACGGTTGGGTTTAGGGTTGGGGTGGGGGTAGATGATAATAAAATACAATAAATGGGAAATTTAATAAATAATATAAATAATTCCCGTTAACTTCCGTCCGCAACGGTATCCAATCTATCAACAACTCTGGACTCCTGGGCTGCGTCCAAAACTGCCTACTACTCAGTAGGTGTACTGCATTTTAATTTAAACTTACTACTCGACCGTTAGAAAAGTGTATTCTATACAGTATGAATGTGAGAAGTATGAATGGAATTCGGACGTACTACATCTTCCTTTTTGTCATGGTCATGTGACCTAATCGCGTCAGTTGCATTGCTTCACTCCCATTTATGAATTCTCTTGCGGGGCATCATGGGATAGCGCAGCGTGCATGGGATGCGCACTTCAGAATCTCGCCGGAAGTAGTAAGTCATCCGGGTACTTCTCGCATGCTGATTTTCGAATTCTAGAAATTCTGACATACTACTCTGCTCGCATACTGAATTTAGCGTACTATATAGTATGGAAGAATTCGGCTTCGGACGCAGCCCGGATTTCTATTCAAACTGCTCACATTCATACTGTATATACTTTTCTAACGGCCGAGTAGTACGTTTAACTTCAAATGCAGTACCTACTGAGTAGCCCTAGTGTCCTGCAAAGTTTAGTTCCAGCTCTAATCAGACACACCTGGGTTAGCTAATCAAGCTCTTAAGCCGAAGTCACACTAGAGTTTGAGCTTGCGAAATTCTGTCGTACGACGTTGCAAAAAGGGGCGGGATTAAACAAGATGAATAGACATTAAAAAAAGCAAGCGATTGCTCCATGTTTTAAATTTCTGTTCAGAGAGGTCATATTTTGATCCTGGATTGGTCTCACGCAGTCAAGTGATGCGATTTCGCAGGTCAGAGTTCACCAAGCTTGAACTTTGCACCGCATGACCCTGCGTTTCCGGTCTGATGCATTCGCGTGCGTATGAATGGAAGTCTATAGGGAGAAAAGTCCAGTGTGACCGCGGCTTTAGGCTTTTTTAGAAACATCTCTGCAGGTTTGTTCAGACAAGATAAAGCTAAAATCTGCAGGACACCGGCCCCCCCAGGACTGAATTTGGACACCCTGTACATAGTTTCTAAACTTGTTTATTTTTTTATTTGTGAATTTATTGCTTTTAATTTTACATGAGGAAGATAAAGGTTCCTTTAAACATTAAAAAAATATCCCAAATCCCAAAGTCCGCCCCTGTGTCTGGTTGAAAAAAATATGTTGTTTTTTTGGGTTGGTGTTGAGTTGAATTAGAGATCTGTTTTGTATTCTATTTGTTTGCACTTTGGAAATGTAGAAAATATATCAGTTTGATTATGATTTGAATGTTGTTTTAAAGCAGTACGGATGTTTTGAGCCCTCTCTCTCTCGCGCTCATCTCCCACCAGCTCTATCTGCTGGCGAAGGAGCCATTTTGTGGCCTGTCTCATTACGGGGTGTTTTATTCAGTGGTGCGGTGAAGTGCTGGTCATCGGGGCAGGCGTCAGCTGGAGCGTGTGTGGGGCGGGGGAACGGGGGCCTGCAGGGGGTCAGGATTACACAGACACACCCCTGGGCTTGAAAGCCTGAACCTCAAGTTCATCACACCAGACAATGGCAAGCTCTTCAGAAAGCCATTGGAGTCTCAGTGACAGACCGATGCATGGCGTGACTTCAAGAAGCACACTGCTATTTTAAGCATTCATTCACCTCCTAAGGAATTTTAGGAGAATCGTCTTGTAAATTAAAATAAATAATATGATTTTGGATTTGAAATAGCATCGTATTTAGGAATCAGTAGCATATGATTGATTGTACTTTAATAATGTGCATGTTATTGCTCAAATATATTGTATATATTCCGGTTTTCAGTTATAGGGTTTTAATTTATTTTATATGCCATTTTTTATCTTAAGTTTTCATTTTCAGTTTTAGGTTTAGTTTTTTCTTGTACATCTGTGCATTATTTTAGTTTTTATTTGCAATTAAGGTTCATTTCTGTTATAGTTTTATAGCTAATACATTGAAACCAGTTTTTTTTTTTTGTCATTTCTAATGGTTTTACATTCATAAAAAGGACTTTTAACTTAGTCTTTATTTTAAGTTTTTGTTTTTCTTGTACATCTGTGCATTATTTTAGTTTTTATGTGCAATTGAGGTTTTTTCTGTTATAGTTTTATAAATAATACATGGAAACCAGATTATTTTAGTCATTTCTAATGGTTTTCTATTAAGTTGACAATGAAAATTACTTATAACTTAGTTTTCATTTTAAGTTTTAGTTTTTTCTTGTACATCTGTGCATTATTTTTTTTTATTTGCAATTAAGGTTCATTTCTGGTATAGTTTTTAGCTAATACTTAGAAACCAGTTTGTTTTTGTTTTTTTCTAATGGTTTTACATTCATAAAAAGGACTTTTAACTAAGTCTTTATATTAAGTTTTTGTTTTTTCTTGTACATCTGCATTATTTTAGTTTTTATTTGCAATTAAGGTTTATTTCTGTTATAGTTTAATACCAAATACATGGAAACCAGATTATTTTAGTAAATTCTAATGGTTTTCCATTAAGTTGACAATAATAAAAATGACTTATTATAATAACTTAGTTTTCATTTTAAGTTTTTTTTTTGTAAATCTGTGCATTATTTTTGTTTTTATTTGCAATTAAGGTTAAGTTCTGATATAGTTAAATAACTAATACATTGAAACCAGATTATTTTAGTCATTTCTAATGGTTTTACATTCATAAAAATGACTTAGTTTTCATTTTAAGTTTTTTCTTGTAAATCTTTTTCTTGTAAAATTATTTCGTTTAATTTTTGTTATAGTTTAATGTATACATCAAAACCACATACATTTGAGTGATTTCTAATGGTTTATACATTAAGTTGACTAATAAAAATGACATAATAACTTAAGATAAAAATCTTAGAAATAGGAGACTTACAGGTTAAATGTGCTCATCTTTTTACAGTGCACTGTAAAAAAAAAAAAAAAAAAAAAAAACAGGTTTTCACACAACTCCATGTCACCTTAATGCAAATCATTTAAGTTAACGTAATGTTTTTTACATTTTTAAGTTCATTGGACATAAAACAATTAAGCTGTCCCCGAAAACCCCTAAGAATTGTGTTGGTTCAGCTGATTTTAAATAAGAAGTTTAAACAAACAGCAACATTCTTTTTTGAGTGTATGTTTATTGTGTATGTGATATCTAATTCAATTATTTATTCATTTTTCCCTCTTTCAAACATTGTAAGACAATACACATTTTTGTGTATTTATTATAACATAAACAAATTGATATGAATTATGGTGCATTGCATTATTTTCCTGTTTGTAAATGAATCCAAACACTCAAAAAATGATGTCTGCTGTGTTTGTTCAAACTGCTTATTTAAGATGAACTAAACAACAACATTCTGGAGTTTTTTTTGGCACAACTTAATTGTTGTACGTTCAATCCACTTCAATTTGTAAAAACTAAAAAGTGAACTTAATTCTTTTGTTTTTCCAGCACAAATCGATTGTGTTGAACTCAGCATTTTTAACAGCAAATAATCATTCGCAAAAATGATTGCTTTATGAACTGATACATTTGAATAAATGTGAAAAGATGTATTACTGCCAATGATTTCTCTCTCGTCTGTCACTCTTGACCCTGTATCTATGTCAGAAAATACTTCACTCTGTGACCCATAACCTTACTGTCCTAATGGGGTCACAGTAAGGCACATGAGTCCTTTGCTCACAGTATGTGTGTGTGTGTGTGTGTGTGTGTGTGTGTGTGTGTGTGTGTGTGTGTGTGTGTGTGTGTGTGTGTGTGTGTGTGTGTGTGTTTTTATTGGCTGATGCATTGTGTCATTCTGCATTGCGATCACATACACAATTGTAGATGGTCTCCCTTCACGTATTGTCTATGTCTTAGACCTGGAGTGACACCATCACATAAGCACAGTCCCCAGCCTGCCATGTAAAATGGCTGTAATGTTATGAATGGACGCTAGCACTGAGCATGGGCAGGGGTGAGGATGGCCATGGGAAACTGAGTTTTTCCTGAAGCACAACAATATCTGTTTACATACAGTGGTCTGACAGGATTTATATATTCATGAAATGAAAATGTTGTTACTGTAATTGCTGTTTGAGAGCTTTGTAATTGTGTGTAGATCACAGGCTAATTATTCATTTTTCAAATTCATGCATTCAATCGTTTGTTTGTTTGTTTGTTTGTTTGTTTGTTTGTTTGTTTGTTCTTTGGTTCATTCATTAAGTTGTTAATTTGTCCGTTTATTCATTCATCCGTCCATTTGTTAATTTGTGTTCATTCATTCATCTATTCATTCATCCATCCATTCATTCATTTGTTCATTCATTCATTCATTCATCCAATCGTCCATTCCTTGACTCATTCATTTGATCATTTGTTCATTCATTCGGCCATTCATTCATTCATTCATTCATTCATTTGCATTGTTCATTTGTTTGTTTGTTCATTCATTAATTTGTTAAGTCGTCCATTTATTCATTCATCCGTCCATTTGTTAATTTGTGTTCATTTATTTATGTGTTTGTTTGTTAATTCATTCATTTGTTAATTTGTTCATTCATTCATTCATTCATTCATTCATTATTCCATTCGTCCATTCATTCATTCATTCATTTGATCATTTGTTCATTCATTCCACCATTTATTCATTCATTTGCATTATTCATTTGTTTGTTCATTCATTAATTTGTTAGTTCGTCCATTTATTCATTCATCCATCCATTTGTTAATTTGCGTTCATTCATTTATGTGTTCGTTTGGTAATTCATTCATTTGTTAATTTGTTCATTCATTCATCCATTCGTCCATTTATTCATTTGATCATTTGATCATTCATTCGGCCATTTATTCATTTATTTGCATTATTCATTTGATTGTTCATTTATTAATTTGTTAGTTCGTTCATTTATTCGTTCATCCGTCCATTTGTTAGTTTGCGTTCATTCATTTATGTGTCTGTTTGGTAATTCATTCATTTGTTAATTTGTTTATTCATTCATTTGTTCATTCGATCATTCATTCATTTATTCATTCATTCATCCATTCGTCCATTCGTTCATTAATTTGGCCATTTATCCATTCATTTGCATTATTCATGTTTGTTCATTCATTAATTTGTTAATTTGTCAATTTATTCATTCATCCGTCTATTTGTTCATTTGCGTTCATTCATTTATGTGTTCCTTTGTTAATTCATTCATTTGTTAATTTGTTCATTCGTTCATTCATTAATTAATTCATTCATTCATTCAAATATTTAAATGAAGCTTGCTTGTTTATTTTTAGGGGTATTTGTACAGGTGCTTTTTCTGTCCATTAATTTGTCCAGCCATTCATTTGCTAAATTGTTCATTCACTTATCTGTTCATTCATCCATTTATTCATTGGCTATTTTGTCTATTTTTATTTTGCTCCATGGTCTAGCATTTAAATGAAGCTCATTTGTGTATGTTGAGGGGTTGTAAAAGTGCTATTTCTGTGGGGTTGTAAAAGGGTAACACTTTATTTTGATTGTCCATTTGAGTATTAGTAGACTGTCTGCTTAATATCTGTTGATACTGACATTTAACAGTCCTTCAACAGACATTTAACTGACTATTAAAACTTTGCAAGTACATGTCAACTTACACTAACCCCAAAACTAACCCCAACCTGTCTACTTATAATCTAATGAGAATTAATTGACATGTAGATGCAATGTAACTTAAATTCAACAAACGGACCATCAAAATAAAGTGTGACCTGTAAAAGTGCCATTCATTCATTCATTCATTCGTTAGTTAGTTCGTTCGTTCATTCATTCGTTCGTTCGTTCGTTCATTCGTTCGTTCGTTCGTTCATTCATTCATTCATTCATTCATTCATTCATTCATTCATTCATTCATTCATTCATACATCCATCCATTCATTCATTCATTCATTCATTCATTCATTATTTGTTCATTCATTCATTTACTTGTTAATTCATTTGCTGTTTTTTCTATTTTAATTGTGGTGGTCTAATATTTAAATGAAGCTGATTTGTTATTTTGAGGGGTTGTTGTGAAGGTGCTGTTTCTGTGCATACTTTTTTTCTCTCAAATTAAATCATAAAATGCTAATGAAGTGACAAAGAGATTAAATTTAAGTTCAAGTCTTCATATAGCGAGACAGCAGACATGAGTCACATTGAGCTTTTTTTATATTCATTTTCCTTTCGGCTTAGTCCCTTTATTAATCTGGGGTCGGTGGCAGTTTTTATGAAACATAAATATAATTACAACCAGACACGCAAAACAACTTTATATTTAAGTAGTTTCTTATGTGCAGTTTAACACACAGATAGTTTCTTTATGCAGTTATATTAACAAACACCAGTCCATATTTGGATTTTGGATATGTAATTTTATCTAAACTGTGTTTTAAAAAGTCAATTAAGTGACTTTATATCTGCATTTTCCACATCATAGACTTTAAATATAGAGTCAACGCCACAAGATCAAACAGAGAGATATGTAGTATTCACATCTCATATTCAGATTCCACAGTTTGGTTAAAGACAATAGACTATTTTTAATAGAAAAGAGACTCTCTTTAATAACCGTGAAACTTTCAGGTCTTTAGTTAAAAAGAGAAAGAGTGAGAAAAAAGAAAACTAAGGTGGGATTAATGAAAAGGCAATTTTGGCCTGAGCAAATTATCTTTCTCGAAATTAATGCTTAATATTTCATTCTTTCCATATATATTTGATGTGCTCTTTGCATTTTTGCAAATATAATGTATCCGTCCACATTCATTTCGCCACACCGCCTTGATGAGTACTTCAAATGTGAATTAAAGCGCTCCATTTTTAGGGAGAAAATGAGTAATAATTCAGAAATATTAATAATATATAATCATAATGCTGTTGAGGAGAATTGAAAGTTCAAAAACAGCAGGAAAGAACAGAAGCAGAGACAGAAAGAGCTGGAGACAGAGAGGGTCCTGACTGGAGTTGTGTCATGTTAAGTGTTTTGCCGGGTCTGTGTGAGTGTGATGTGGGGTCTGGTTGAGGGTTTGGAGCAGGTAATTGCGTGTAGGGAAGGGTTAGTTAGTCATTTATGGTGTGCCAGGCGAGTTCTCCTCAGAGAAAGCTAATTGAGAATGAGCGTTAACAGGTCTCCCTCCCCCTACCCCATCAGCTCGGGCACTTGTACTTAACCCATTTAAAAGTCTCCACCAACACTGGCACGCTTATTAATATTAATTGTCCTTCGTGTTAATTTTATCTCAGTGGGCTTGTAAAATACTGAAGATGACAGGACTATGGAGGTATTCAGAAATTTCCTCCACCTCCTTCTCCATCTATTTCATTGCTGGATTATATAAAGTAAAATCTCATCTCATATTTTATCTATGTCATGATATACACTGTAAAAAATGTTGGGTTCCACACAAACAATTTATGTTGGTACAACATGAAGGATTTAAGTTATCTTATTAGGTTTAACAAATTTAAGTATATTGAACATAAAACAATTCAGTTGTCCCAACATACCTTAATAATTGTGTTGTTTTAGCTCATTTTAATTAAGTCGTTTGAGCAAACAGCAAACAATTGTTTGAGTGTACTACCATTTCGGTAAATTCAATCAATTAATAGTTTATTTATTTTGACCACATGTAAAGGACGTATTTTTTAAAAACATTTTAAAGTATGTAAACTCCGAAAAATGTCAGAAACTGTGTACTTATTATATAGTACACTAAAATCAGTATGCAAGCTGAGTAGA
>CAIGQZ010034999.1:9371792-9388251 GCA_903798205.1 Danio tinwini | reverse complement strand
TATATATATATATATATATATATACCTGTAGAGATTTAGCAAGATTGAAACATGATCTCTACTTAAAATTCTAATTAGTTTTTGCCTAAAAATAGAAATATTGATAATGTTGACTTATACAGTGTTTTTTTGACTAATTAAAGATAGAGATAATGAAGACTAAAGAGTTGTGTAACATAAGGTTTTGTGGTTCAGGGTCATATTTGTATTGTTCTTGCTTTACATATGCTGTTTTAATAATGATTGACAAGAAATAACTATATTAATTTTGTTTATACATCACAGCTATGAATGAAAGAAACTCATATTTTTTATGGTCATGATATGATATTCATGATATTCATAAATTCTAAAATATAAAAGGGTGACCAGGGGCAGCACGGTGGCTCAGTGGTTAGTGCTGTCGCCTCAGAGCAAGAAGGTCGCTGGTTTGAGTCCCGGCTGGGCCAGTTGGCATTTTTGTGTGGAGTTTGCATGTTCTCACCATGTTAGCGTGGGTTTCCTCCGGGTGCTCCGGTTTCTCCCACAGTCCGAACACATGCCCTACAGGTGAATTGGATGAACTAAATTGTCTGTAGTGTATGAGTGTGTGTGTGAATGAGAGAGTCTATGGGTGTTTCCCGGTACTGGGAAGGGCATCCACTGCGTTAAACATATGCCAGAATAGTTGGCGGTTCATTCCGCTGTGGTGACCCTTAATAAATAAGGCACTAAGTCGAAGGAAAATGAATGAATGTATAAAATGGTGACCATTTAAGTCTTCTTTGACTAAAAACAACAGTAATATACTGTAAGCTAAATCAATCTAATGTTTGTAAGTATAAATAGGTCATTTTTTTTAAATATAAAATTAATTTCACATGACATAAAACAAGAAGGTACTATCACTAACAAAAACAAGCAACAGCAAGACAATGTAAATACAACTGGAAACAGACGAAAATGTTAAATGCACCAGCCTCAGAAAGTTGAATTGAAAAAAATAATAATAATAAACATCATTCCAATATAAAACATAAGGTTTAAGCTTACTGCCAGCTGTAGTTTTTACACTGTATCACAACAAATATCACTAGTAAGACACATACTAACTATATCTGTTAGCTATACAACATCTCGGAAATGATCATGGAGTAAAACAGGGCTTGAAGATGTAAAAAAAAAAGTGAAATAAATAAATAAAAGGAACACAGTCCACATCAGATTTGACATATGCACTATAAAATAACCATTAGCAGTTAGCTACAATCTGAAGTGACAGTCTATCAATAATGTCCGTCTGAAAATGGGACAGGTTTGTTGCTGCCTCTAAATCATCGGAGAGTCCATAGAGCTGAGACACAGGCAGGTATAGAAAATGCATTAAGGCGAGATGTTGATGGGAGTGGTGTGAGCGTGGGGACACTTAAAGCTCCAGGGGATGTGACTTTAGCATGCCCTGCGCTGAAACACAGACACACACACACACACACAAACATGCGTGCTGGAGTAATAGCTCAGCATTTCAGCTCATCACCCTTTACCTTTAAACCCCGTAAATCTGAGCGTGATAAAGGTGATGATGTTGTTGGGAGTCTTTGCTGGGTTTTATTCGCCCGTAGCTCTGTGAAGTTTAATTCAATATTGATATCTTTCTACCCAACGACTTAATCAAAAAATGAATATGCATTTAATTTCCTCTTCATCTAAAAAAGAAGGGGGAATATATTTGCCTGCCCCCCAAAAAAGAAGCCCTTAATTGCTCTTAATCTGTAATCTATATTGATGTCGCTTATGCTATTGTTTAATAAAACTCAATCATTACATCACTATTAAAGTTCTCTTATTATTCTCACAAATCTCTTTTTTTTTGCTTAAAGCAGCATGTACAGTTTTATTATACAACAAAATCACTTCACATTCCGTAACAAAAAGAATAAAATGAGAAAAAAAGGTATGAAAAAATAATAATAATAACAACATTTTACATACGAATATATTATATATTCACTGTAACACAATGCTGGGTTTCACACAGTTGACTTGTGTTGGGACAACATGAAGGAATTGAGGTAACTTAAATTTAAACGTTTTACAAATTTAAGTGAATTGAACATAAAACAATTAAGGTTGTCCCAACGAAATTTTTAAATATGTAATTTTAAAAAAGCAACTATATATGTATATTTGCATACAACATTTTTACAGTTTAGTTTTAGCCATCTGCATATTGACAATTGCGCTCCCTTTGTAGTGCACTTTGAAACATTGTAATGCACTTTAAAAACAAGTTATTCACCTTATTCTCCGCGTAAGACTGGGTGCAGCCATTTGAGTCTTTTTGGCTCAAGACTTCCGGTCTCATTCACTTTCATTCATTTTTAGACGTTAAAAACAGCTCGTTTTGCTGCTTGACGTTGCAAACTGATATTTTTTTTATATTATTCTACTTTGTCTGAATAGTCATGCAAACACTTGTTTGCAGAGTAAGTAGTTTTCTGCTGTTTTGTATTCCTAGTCATTTCTTCCATATGCAACTGAATTGGAAGTTCGCGAAAACGCGTGCACTTTCGCATTGAAGAAGGCGGTCAATAGGTGACCTATTATTTAAAAGCAGAATTTACGTTACGTCTTCAAAGCTTGTGAAAACAAAAATATATAGCATATGTTAATGCTTTAATTATTAATTAAATTAGTAAGAAATGTAAATATACTTTATGTGACATGGGCCTGTTGGTTAGATCATTTCTGCAGTGGTTTAGATGTGCCAAAGTTGTAAAATGAGACTTTAAAAAAATAAAATAAACAATATCCTACTTAATAATAATAATAATAATAAATTAATAATAATAATAATAATAATAATAAATACTACTTCTACTACTACTACTACTACTACTAACAATAATAATAATAATACATTAATAATAATAATAGTAATAATAAATTAATAATAATAAATTATTATTAATAATAAATACTACTACTACTACTACTAATACTACTACTACTACTACTACTAATAATAATAATAATAATAATAATAAACTACTACTACTACTACTACTAATAATAATAATAATAGTAATAATTATTATTATTGTTATTATTATCATAGATTAAAATAATAAATTATTAATAATAATAAACAATAATAAACCTTATAATAATTATTATTATTATTATTATTATTTTTATTTTTATTATTAAGAAGTAGGATTTTTATTCATTTCTTAATATCCTACTTTAAATTACAACCATTAACGGTTTATATGACTTTTGTGGTTTTACGTTTTAGAATAGAATGTGGAATATTCTCAATTACATTTGTAAAGGAAACATAGACCCTACAGTATGTGTTGTTTACATATATTTCAATTAATAAGAAAAAGGAGTGCATGTTTTTACCAAAACTATTATTGAATTTTATTTTATTTTTATTAAATGCGTGTGCGTGTAAAGCAATATAATTTGCACAAATAATTATGGGGTTTTTCTCCAAAGAAGTTGTTACTCCACCTCACACTGTAAAAATGCAGGGTTCAACACAATTCATTCATGTTGTCCCAACACAAATCGATTAGGTTAACTTAATACTTTTAACAAATTTATGTGGATTGAACATAAGAAAATTAAATGAAAATGAAATCTCAAGAATTGTGTTGTTTCAGCTCATTTTAAATAATTAGTTTAAACAAGTAAAAAAAAAAAAAAATATATATATATATATTTTTTTTTTGAGTGCATTTAGAGCATCATAACATGGTTCAATCAATGAATCTGCAACAAAGCAACTACGTTTTTGGGAAACACTCATCACAACATCATTCTTTTCCCAAATGATGCAGCGTACTATGATAGTTCAGCTGCGAGTTATGTTGTTGTTTGGGAAACGCACTCCAGGAAGTTGGACCAACACAATTCCTTTATGTTGTCCCAACACAAACGGCTTACGTAAGTTAACTTAATGGTTTACAAATTTAAGTGATTATAAAACAAATAAGTTGGCCAAAGAAATTACAAGAACTGTGTTGTTTCAGCTCATTTTAAACAGGTAGTTTGAACAAGCAGCAGTAATAATATTTTTAATGATTGTGCATGTAAAACAATATAACTTGCACTAAACAAAGGTTTTTCCAGCCTGATCTCACAAGGAAATGAAAGTATTTTACGTTTTGTCAGTTTAGTGGCTATTTCGTATGAATTCGTACAAGTGGTGTCGTACGAAAATGTATGATTTTAAAAAAGAGGCGTGACACCCAACCCCGCCCCTAAATCCAACCGTCATTGGGTGATGAGCAAATCGTACTAAATGATACAAATTAGATTGTAGGAATTCATACGAATTAGCCACTAAATCAAAAAGTTACGAATTGCCTTGATTTTTTTGGGGGTTTTCTCAAAAGAATTTGTTACTCAGCCTCATTTAGAGCATCATTATGGACGTTTTACGTTATAACTAACATAGTTTAAACGTTGGATCTGCGACAAAGCAACTACCGTTTTGGGAAACACTCATCACTACATCATACTACACTGGCCACCAATCTATGCATCATACTATGATAGTTTAGCCGTGAGTTACGTCGTTGTTTAAGAAACGCTCCCCAGGTAGTTGGACCAACACAGTTTCTTTTTGTTGTCCCAACACAAAACGCTTAAGTTAACTTAATGGTTTACAAACTTAAGTGAACATAAAACAAATAAATTGGCCAAAGAAATTACAAGAATTGTGTTGCTTCAGCTCATTTTAAACGGGTAGTTTGAACAAGCAGCAGTAATCTTTTTTGAGTGTACACTCAAACTTCTGCTTGTTCAAATTACTTAAAATTAATTGAAACAACATAATTCTTGAGGGGTTTTTTTGGTGGGGGAGGGGGGGGGGGGCAACTTAATTATTTTATGTTTAATTCACGTAAATTTGTAAAACAAACTAATATGTTAACCTAATTCCTTCATGTTGTTCCAACACATACAATTGTGTGGAACCCAGCATTTTTTGCATTCGTTCTCACAAATCTCTTCTCCCATGACCTCTGGTTAAGTCTGCGTTTCTTTAGTCGACTAATTCAGATCTTTTTACCACCGACAGCCTCACTCTCAATACACAAAAACACCCACTTAACTCCATTGCCTCCTCCCCTTGCGCAAATTAGCATAAAATTAGCCTAGGCTGTGCATATGAATGGGCTCTATTCATGAATGGAGTGAATTGTGGACCCGGGCGCCACGTGCCTTTTCTCTCCTGCTGGTATTAAAGTGGCAGAGCGTCTGATTGTCTGCTCGCCCGGCCATCTGCCCGCGTGCCGCTCTGCTTGGCATAACAGGCTGGCGTTATGGCAACAAGTGTCTGTTTCCGCATTGCCACACTCACCAGCCCCTGCAAACTTGGCAGCCGGCCTGCCCGTTTGCCCGCCTCCGTATGCAGATAAAGAGCTTATTATGCCCTGGCAGTGGGTGGGGGAGCAGGAGGCGGGGCTGCTGATTTACATATCAGCGCCGAGTTGACACCCTCCAGATGCAAAACAGCCAAGTAGCAATTAAGGCTGCTTAGTGCTTTTGTTTAGCGAGCTGGAGTGGGCAAGCCAGGCGGGCATAGCTCAGAGGGGACGTGTATGAGAATTTCCGCTTGGCACGTGGCTCCTGACACCCCTCCCCCGCTTTTTTCGGCACGCTTTCGGCATGAACATGCTCACCCCTGACGCTAGGTGGTCTGCTGATTTAAGCCTGGCATGATGAGCTGCTGGCAGACACTAGCCACTGATTGCATGCATCACCGACAACTGATGCTGACCAATCAGAGAGGAAAACAAACAGCCTTCCTGTAGTACAAACAGTGCAAATGCAACACCATTGCATTGGTTTGATTTCTACACTGTAAAAAATATATATAATTTCTTTATAATTCTTATAATTTCTTTACAAGTCTTATAATTTCTTGTGTCTAAATGGTTTAAATTCACTTGGGATTGCTTGATGTCCCGAGATGTGACTATTGCAGATGCGTGCATTGCAATATCGATGCTGAAACGATATATTGTAAAGCCCTACAAGCTCCACATTGACCTGACTTAAAATTGTTAAGAGCATTTTTTGGGCTGACACAATTTTGAACCCAAGTACTGAACTTGACTCGATTAAAGTTGACTTAACTCAAAAAGCTCTGCAGCAATTTGCTTACTATAGTTGCAATACTATATATATTCATTCCTTCATTAATTTTCAATTCATTCAATTTTCCTTCCGCTTAGTCACTTTATTCATCACTTTATTCATCTGCTGTCGCCACAGCAGAATGAACCGCCAACTTATCCAGCTAATGTTTTATACAGCGTATGCCCTTCCAGCTGCAACCCAGTGCTGGGAAACATACATACACATACACTATGGACAATTTAGTTTTATTTAATTTACCTACAGCACATGTCTTTGGACTTGTGGGGGAAATCGGAGCACTCGGAGGAAACCTACACCAACACTGGGAGAACTTTTTTTTTTTTTTAAATGAGCACAGCTTTGTCTTTGTGTACTACAAACGTGTGAAAATAATGAAAATTTTGTGAAAATGTTGACATTATGCAATCACATAGATGTATTTAATATTTTAGTATTATATAAAATACTATTATTTTAGTACATCAAGTTAAAGAGCCCTATGTTACACCCAGTGCAATAAGTCATAAGACGTGTTTGGCGCGATTGGTTGCTATTTTTAGACCAACATAACCCTAATTTTGCTGTTTTGTGCCATGTTGTTTAAAAAGTAAATTCATTTGTGTCACTTTGTGGACTCATAGGTGTGCTGGTCTTAAAAGGAGGAGTGTTAAGGCGCGTTATTGGCATGTTGTTATTTTGAGGAACTAAAATAGACTGATATTATTAGTATTATTTGTTATATGCATATTTATATTTGTTTTAAGTAGTGGTGGGCCGTTATCGGCATTAATGCGAGACTCTTATCGGGCGATTAAAAAATAATAATTCTCAAAGTTGTGTCGGGAGCTGGGTCTATTCTACACAAGCTATGATGACTTTGACATTGATATTTTCGCGCTGATGTATACCTGACCGGTGAGCCGTCTGACGATAATATAATTAAGGTGTTTACGTGAAGTGCTTTCATGTAAGAGTTTCCTGTAATTTTGGGTGACTTTAACTGCAGTTCAGCAGTTTCACATTCACTCATGAACATTTGTCATGCCCCCGTGACAAACTAGGGTGTTAGACGCAAATAAGGAGAAAGGATTGGTGAGCGTGTTATGGAATTTAATAACGCACGCCAAATGGAAAGAAAAAAACTTCAGCATTTCACAATGTGTGTGTGTGTGTGTGTGTGTGTGTGTGTGTGTGTGTGTGTGTGTGTGTGTGTGTGCGGTCCTTCACTGACAGCTGCGTATGTGGATCTTGTCAGAAAATATGGTGAAAAGTTCTACATGAAGGTAATAATTTGATTGTGGTGTTTACTTCAATAATGCCACTAATATCCGCATAGTCCATGTCTTAATTCCATTTCTGTTTAGTTCAGTTATGACCTTAGTCGGATTAGGGTAATCAAAAATCGCTGTTTGGAGCTTATGTAGGCCAACAGGTCAAAATTCATGTTTAACTGAATAAACAGTTAGTAAACATAAGATAATCCCCTGGTCTATTGCACCACCTGGCTTGAGAAACCCGTTTTCAAAGACTTACTTTAGCCATTATTTGGGTAGCACACATATTCTGAATGCCTTCAGCAGAATTCAAATGAGCCATTTCAATCTAGATTAATCTAGATTAATTTGTTTTTATATATGCCCACCTGTAGTTTTAAGACAAACGAGTTGAGATTTGTCCACCTGTCGGGTTTTGGAGCGTTCGTATACATATATATATATATATGTAAATTTAGAAAAAAGTTTTAAAACAAATCTCTGTGCTTAACAAACATAATTAAATATGTAGGCTAATGGATGTTTTTTTAGAGGCATGCAAACAACACTGTTTCCTTATCTACGAAAGTAAAGTAAAGAGTAAAAGTAAAGAGAAAGTAAAGAGGCCGAATGGAGAAGGCTAATTCTTTATTCTCTGGCTGCAAATGGTCTGGTTAACTCGCTAGTAAAGCATTCAGTTTTTCCACTTACAAAATCTGTCATATAAATAACAAATGTGCCACTGTGTGATGCAACTGACTCTTAAAGGAAATAGGAGATGAGACTCATACACCCATAACTCATTAAGAGAATAAGCACAATCCTGTTAGACCATGCGCCAAGGCGCAAACCGCATTTTTCTGTCCTTAAAATAGCAAAAGTGGATTCGGTCACAGAGTTGCAGCTGGAAGTGCATCCACTTCTTAAGAAACATATGCTGGATAAGTTGACAGTTCATTCCGCTGTGGCGACCCCTGATTAATAAAGGGACTAAGCCAAAAAGAAAATGCCCTAAATGCTTTTGTGCCATGCACTTTGGACTTTGCGCATAGACTGTTAAAATAGAGCCCCTAATCAATAAAAGTAGCTCAATTAAAATGTTAATTTCAAATATATCCTATGCAAGTATGTATTTACTTACCTCTTGTTGTTGGTGTTTTATTGTAAGTTTACTTAACTTTAGTGTAAAGAAAACTCCATTTGTTCCAGAGCTGAACATGAGCATGCGCATATAGATGGAATAAAAGGTGTGCACAATCTGCATCGATGAAATGTAGATGTGTTACTTCATCTGTTGAGAAGACCTTCCATAGCTGCGGTATAGAAAAACACTTACTGCTAATGCAAATAACAGGGCAGTATAAATCAGTGGCCAGGAGCGGGCAAGCGAATATTGTGTAATAGTTATTGCGAAATGAAGGGGCATTGGGATCAATACCTCACTATATCTCACTCTGCTGTGGTGGGCTACTGAAGGCAGGGGTCCTCTCTACTGCCTCCACGGGGCACCATAAATCTGTCGCTGTGTCTGGATGTGTATATGAGCCTGTGCCCTCTTATTAAAAAAGCACAAGTAATTAGCACATTGGCCCTCATAGCTGAAAAAAGATGTAATGTGATGGTGTTGTGCTGAAATATGTTTCATATCATGATTTTTTTTTTAAATACAAGGATAATGTGACATTATACAGTCTTAAAGTATTCAACATTTTCACTCTGAAACAGAAGTCTTTTCTGTTTTGTTCAGTGTGTAGAAAGGGTACCAACCCAGTCAATGCATTCTTGAAGCTCTTAAAGAAAAAGTTCACCCAAAAATGAAAATTGAGTCACCCTCAAGTTTTTAGATTAGATTAGATTAGATTCAACTTTATTGTCATCACACATGTACAAGTACAAGGAAACGAAATGCAGTTTAGGTCTAACCAGGAGTGCAATAGCAGCAAGTGCAGGATACAGGTATAAGTTATAAAGTGCAGTTATAGAAAAACTATGGTGATATTTACAAATGGATGTACTATGAACATTATATACAGGTTGTATTAGCTATGAACAGATTTACAATAGATGGATAAATGTACAGGTTGCTATTAATAATCTGAAGTGTGCAGATAGATAAACATAATTACAAATGTATATGTACAGTGGGTATGTACAGTTCAAATAAATGAATCAGTGCAATGAATATGTGCAATTTTTAAATGTGCAAATGTTAAGTAGTGCAGTGATTATGAGGAGTCTGAGTTATGAGGAGAGTGAGGTGTGTATTAGGGGGGCAAAAAGTCAGTGGGGAGCAGAGTTCAAAAGGGAGACAGCTCTGGGAAAGAAGCTGTTCTTTAGTCTGCTGGTTATTGTCCGGGGGAGCCTGAAGCGCCTGCCAGAAGGCAGGAGAGAAAACAGTCTGTGAGCAGGGTGAGAGGAATCTTTAAGAATACTGCGTGCTAGGCGCAGACAGTGTTTCCTCTGGATGTCCTCTATGGCTGGCAGTGTGGTCCCTGTGATGCGTTGGGCAGTTTTCACCACCCGCTGCAGTGCCTTACGCTCCGCAACAGAGCAGCTTCCATACCAGACTGTGACACAGTTCGTCAGGATGCTTTCTATTGTGCAGCGGTAGAAGTTTCCAACAATTATGTAGGTCAGGGACAAGAATAATAACAAAAAAGTAGACGTCCGTAGTAGGAAACAATACTATGACATTTAAGTTTGATAATCATATACAGGTAGGTTAGGAACACGAATAATAACAAAAATTAGACGTCCGTAGTAGGAAACAATACTATGACATTTAAGTTTGATAATCATATACACTAGTCTTGGGTCAGTAGACGATGCCATCGTCCATCGCCGATGGCCGATAAACTTCATGATGCTGAGTCAGCATTGCAATCCATCATTACGCCCCACATTTATATTGATATATAACTTATTATTTGCATGTCATCTTAATAGCAATAACTGTCTTTTCATGAGCTGTTAAACTTTACATATAGCTGCCGCTTGCATGCCTGACAGCATCGTGAGGATAAAATAAAGGATTATACAGTATCTCTCGTGCTTAAAATGTGTAGATTCAGTGGCAAACGCTGTTACCTGCTAACCCCACAGACTTTACAGTGAATGGCTTCAGTTATTTTCATAGCGGACTTGAAGCCAATGGAAGTCTTTTATCCACTCTTGGAAAAGTGTAAATGATGATCACTAATAAGATGTGCCGTTATTTGTAACTTTAGGTGGTTTCTAAAACAAAATCTGTCAGTGTTATTTTCATTCTCTCATCTTCAGCGCTTTCGTGGTTGTAGCTCCTGTCATCTGAAGGCATAAGGCATTGAGTGATTGACAGCTGATATTAACCAATCCATTCACGTTCAGTTCAACAGCAGTGGGCCAATAAGAAGAGGCGGGGCAAAGGCGGGGCAATCATTGCAGGGTTTTTTTACTTCAGCAAGCTCACATAACAACTGTTTTAATCTGTTCCTGATATGCTGAGAAGCATAAATGTCTTCTAAATCTGCGCACGCAATATTTTTAGGTCGCATACAATTTCGGGCACATATGCGACCAAAACGGTCGAGCCCTAGCATCTTTACTTGTTATTATTTCCTCATAATAATAATAAAATGAGGAAGTTATCATCAATCACAATACAAATTACAGTGAACTCCAAACAAACTTTAATCTCCTCCACCAGCTGTGGGAAAAAGCCATTATAATGACAAAGATCACTGTGCCTATTCATTCCAGAGTCCCGCGGAAAAAAAGTGATTGACAGGTGGTCATTTTTGTGCAACTTTATTTATTTATGATTTGGTTATGAATGAAACAAGAACCATGTGGGTAGACATAAAAAAATCTAAAAAGTAGACGTCCATAGTTGGAAACAATACTGTGATATTTAAGTTTGACAATCATATAGATAAGGAACGAGAATGATAACAAAAAAGTAGACTTCCATAGTAGGAAACAATGCTATGGCATTTAAAATTGACAATCATATAGGTAAGGGACAAGCATAACAACATAAAAGTAGACTTCTATAGTAGGAAACAATACTATAAAATTTAGGTTTGACCATCATATTGGTTAGAGATAACAACAATAACAAAAAAAATAAGACTTACATAGTAGGAAACAGGGGCAGATTGGCCATTTGGCAATTCTGGCAAATGCCAGATAGGCCGGACCATTTTTTTAAATGTGGACGGGTCAGCTTTTTTATTTACATTTTTATTTCTTAGTATGTATTGTTTTTACATGCAGGCAGCTTTTATCTCTTGCAAGATGTGAATAGTATGATGATGATGATAATAATAGTAATAATAAAAATAATAATATTAAATGTTAATTTAATCTTGGCCCAAAATCTTGCAAGAATGTCAAACAAACAGTAAGTGCAACACAAGCTAATTGTCAGAGATGGACCGTTAAAAAAAGGAAAGGCGATACCGAAAAGCTCCAAGCAAGCAAAAAAGGGCTCTAAAATCAGACGCTGCCAAATGCATAAAGTTAACTGAAATATTGTGAAATATTGTCTATTATAGTGAATGTGCATGTCCATGGCTGGGGCTGTGTCAGTGTGGTAATGTGGGCTGGTGTGCCTACAGTGCCAGGGTTAAATTTTTGTCCCAGTCTGCCCCTGGTAGGAACCATACTATGGGATTTAAGTGTGATGGGACAAGTATAAAAACAAAAAAAGTAGACTTACATAGTAGGAAACAATACTAAGATATTTAAGTTTGACAATCATATGGGTTAGGAACACAAATAATAAAAAAAGTAGACTACCATAGTAGGACATTTTGTGTGAACTGTCCCTTTAAAGGACCAATCAACTTTTTTGGGAGGAAATTTTGGTACATTTTACAGCTCCCCAGAGTTAAAGAGTTGAGATTTACCATTATTAATCCATCCAACCAATCTCTGGGTCTGTTGGGAGCACTTTTAACCCATTCAGCCAATCTCAGGGACTGGCAGGAGCTTTTTTACCTTAGCTTAGCATAAATCATTGAATCAGATTAGACCATTAGCATCTTGCTCAAAACATTCAGTAACTAGTTTTGATAATTGTCCTATTTAAAGCTTGTCTCTTCTGTGGTTTCATCTTGTACTATGGTCAACATAAAATGAAAAGTTGCTATTATGTCAATATATGGGAACTATAAGAAGCACAATGAGATTACCACTGTTTACTGTTTAATACTTAGCTTGGGAATATTTTCAGGTGCTCCGTAATATCATTAAAACTTTTATGTTTCCGTCAGTCTTAGTACACAATGTAATTGCAGAGGTGTCAAGATTTAAACAGGAAAATTATCAAATCTCTTTTTTTTTATTTTTTGAGCGAGATGCTAATGGTCTAATCTGATTCAATGATCTATGCTAAGCTAAGGTAAAAGTGCTCCTGCCAGTCCCAGAGATTGGCTGAATGGGTTCAAAAATGGTAAAACTCAACTGTTTAACTCTAGGGGAGTTGTAAAATGAGACTATTTCCAAAAAAGTGGACTGTACCTTTAAAAGCTATGGCCTTTATTCAATTTATCTTTGTATCCAGGTAGGAAATGAGAAGCTACTTAACTTGTCATTTGTGTCTTTTTAGCTGTTAAATTTTTTCAGAGCTCTTGTAATCATTGTTTCAATATAAAGGCTGATTTAGGAGATGAACGCTCATACCCTCTGTGTTTTCCTATGTCCACATGCGCATTTGGGCCTTATGCTATTGTCGTCATATGTATACCTTTGTTCTTTGGTACAATATGCCTCCTATTGTCACGGATGTAAGTTTGTTCTTTCCCCGGCTTGTCCATTACAAGGTTTTATTCACAAGCTGATTTTATATAGTGTTAAGTATGGCCTTGGGGCCAGAAATGATTGGGACCAGTCAGAAAGTATTCGAGTAAGAATGTTGATCAGTCAGCCTGGAGATTAGAGACCTTGGTGTTTTCTTTGAGATGGCTGATTGAAGTGGATGAGGAAAATTGAATTTCAGATTTGATTGAAGGCTGTTTGATTATGATTATTTCTTTGTGTGTCTTTTTTAGGTTCGCGAGAAAACGAGGAAAGGGATTTTTTGCAGCTGCTCTTCGTCGACTGTCGGTGAGTCCGAGTGCACAAAATCATTAAAGCAAGTTTGTCGTGTGTAATTTGCGAGTATGGCATCTGTAACCTACCTTGTAGGCAAATTTTCCAGAGTGTCTGTAGTGCATTTAGCTAGGAGAGGGAGACATCACTGCTACTGTAGAGACGTTAGATGTGACAGTATATCTAAAGGAGCTCACTACAATATTGATCTCTCACATTAGAGTTCTTTGCTGTGTGCTATTCCTGGCCTCTGTCACTCACTGAGAATTATGGGTAAAAAAACATAAAAAAAATAGGATGCCACTAAATGACAAAATGTCACTTTGTTGCAAGCAGAAAACAGTGTGTTTATGCATTGATAAACTACAGCACTGCACTGAGAGAAAAACAGATCATGTGCTAGCAGAAATTTACTAATACTTTTGTATTTGCTATTGCCCATTTTACAGAGATTTCCTTCAACCCTAAAACACAACACGACACAAAAATTCAATAATTTTGCTTTGGCTTAGTCCCTTATTTATCAGGGGTCGCCACAGTGGAATGAACCACCAAGTATTCCAGCAAATGTTTTACGCAACAGATGGCCTTTCAGCCACAACAGCACTATGACCAGTTTTGTTTACCCGCATGTCTTTGCACTGTGGGGAAAACCAGAGCACCTGGAGGAAACCCACGCTAGCACGGGGAGAACACAGAAATGCCAACTGGCCCAGCTGAGACTCAAACCAGCGACCTTCTTGCTGTGAGGCAACAGTGCTAACCACTGAGCCACTGTGCTTCCCTTAAGAAAAAAATAAATATAATATATTTGGCCCTGGACCAAAAAACATTGAATTGCACAATTTTAAAATTGTTTTTCTCAGTATTTATTTATTTATTTATTTATTTATTTATTTATTTATTTATTTATATGTTTATTTATTTATTTATTTATTTATTTATTTATTTATTTATTTTTTAACTTCACAATTTAATTTTGTTTTATCTTGGCCAAGTATCTTCCTTTCCTAACAAATCACACATCAATTTAAAATTATTTATTCAGTTTTCAGATTATGCATTAATATCAATTTGCATAAAATTGACTGGTTTTGTGGTTCAGTGTTACATATTTATAAAAAATAAATAAATAAATAAATAAAAAATATAATTTAAAAATCAGATCACTATCTTTTTTATATATACAGCCAAGCCCTAAATTAATAAGCCTAAGTTAATGACCCTAAGTTAATAGACATTTCATTAATTTTCCTTTGGCTTAGTCCCTTTATTCATGCATGTCTTTGGACTGTGGGGGAAACCAGAGCACTCGGAGGAAACCGATGCCAATACGGGGAGAACATGCAAACTCCACACAGAAATGCCAACTGACTCAAACCAGCGATCTTCTTGCTGTGAAGCAACAGTGCTAACCACTGAGCCACCATGTCGCCCGACAGACACTTCATTAAGGCCTAAAACGCAACACAAAGCAATGTGTAAATAAGATCATGAAAAAAATGCTATTACAAAAATCATTCATTTTCTTTTCAGCTTAGTCACTTTATTAATCTGGCGTCCCCACAGTGGAATGAACCGCCAACTTATTCAGCATATGTTTTAAGCAGCGGATGCCCTTCCAGCTTCAACCCATCACTGGGAAACACCCATACACTTCCATTCACACACATACACTACGTACAATTTAGCTTACCCAATTCACCTACAGCGCATGTCTTTGGATTTGTGGGGGAAACCGTAGCACCCGGAGGAAACCCATGCAAACACGGGGAGAACATGCAAACTCCACACAGAAATGCCAACTGACCCAGCCGAGGCTCGAACCAGCAACTTTCTTGCTTTGGGGCGAGAGCTCTACCCACTGAGCCACTGTGCTGCCCAAAAATCAGTACAAAGTTATTTTTATTATTACTATTAGTAGTAGTTGGTGTAGTAGTAGTACTATAATAACAAATGTCTTTTTTTATTTTACCAAAGTACATTAGGCCATGTTTTTAAAAGATCTTCGCTACAGTGTTTGTATAAAATGTGAAATATTTGCATTTTAGATCAAACAAATGTAATAGCATGTCATTAAAATTCAAATAATTTTTTTTAAATGAATAATTAGCTTGTGAACTTAACTACCAGCTTTTTTTTCTTAGAGTCAGGGTTTTAGGATGTATTTATCTTGTTTCTCTCAAGGTGAGAAATTGAAAAAGCTCTCTGCTGTTTTAATGATGCAAACAAAAACTTCTCTCTGCTTTCATATTTGCCTTAAAGACATGTGATACTAAAAGGAGTGCTGCTTTGTAATACTTTATATTGAAGTCCCACTGTTTTAAGCGCAAGCGAGTAATTACCATATAAACATCACCCTTTCTTTTACGAGGAATTTAAAGACACTTTCGGTGTAAAAAACAGATGTTGAGGCAATCTCGCATAATTGGATATCGACATTATGCGGTTTTGCTAATCAACGCCAATGAAGTGGCATTCTGTTATTATTATTATTTTTTGTAATTTATTAATCCACTCAAGTGCAGTTTTATGGCTGTGAAGTGGTAGACTTGTAAACCAACAGGCCCGCGCTCTCAAAGGGGAGCCAGATGGAGAGCGAAAGTGTTTTGGCAACATGTTTTCAAGCAAAAAACCACACACACACACACACACACACACACACAGAGAGGAACACTCTCTTCATTTTTGCGAGTTGGCATTCAGTTGTATATTTTTGCGAGACTTACAGATGAAGTTCAAATTATTAGCCCTCCTGAATTATTAGCCCCTCTGTACATTTCTGTTTAACGGATATAATATTGGTATATATATTAGACAAAACTTTAATGCTTGTATTTACACCAGCTCTGTGATGCACGTCCACAACTTCACGCATTGGGTAAAATTTAAGGAAAGGAAAAAATTTAAGGAAAGGCTTAAGGAAATTCTTCCTTAAGCCTAAACCCAGCAATCACAGTTATTAACATCTACACCTTCCCTAACCCTAAACCCAACCA
>CAIGQZ010034999.1:9337635-9356147 GCA_903798205.1 Danio tinwini | reverse complement strand
TATATATATATATATATATATATATATATATATATATATATATATATTGTGTTAGTTTAATTGGTGTCCAACAGTGTGTGGCTTAATTGTAACACCCTGTTACAACTAACTCCCGTGTCATGTTTTCCTCAAAACTGGCTAGCAGTCACTGTGTTTTATACATCTTTTAAAATGGCTTCATCTTTTAGTCTAGAAGACAGTGATCGCAACAATATAAGATTTTATGTTAATACTTTAACCCAAGATTGACTATAATAAAAAATACTTTTATGCTGCAAAAATGGTTTCTCCTGTGTTTCTCATCCAAATTTTGCCGAAAATTTTCAGTAATTGGCAGGAAGACATCTGCCGACACTGGTGAAAACCTTGGATGCATGCCATGGTTAACCCTGAGCAAATACCTTAAAACTGTTACATTTAACCCTGTGTTACTTTGTGCCCCGCGCTCCCCTGCCCAGCAGGCACAGGACGTCAATATGACGTCAGATTGACGTTGTAACCCAATGTCGTGGCACGTTGCATTTTGTTTGGAAATAAAAAAGGAGTTGACGTCAGAACGTCAAGTCGACGTCAATGTCCAACATTGGACAGGCGTTGCATTTTGGTTACTTTCCAAAGCAACCTAAAATCAACCAAATACCAATGTCTAATGATATTACAGCTTGACGTTGTGTGGACGTTACCACTATGACGTCTATCTGACCTTGGACTTTAGTTGCCATACCTCACGAATAATTGTTAGTATTTGACATCAATATGACGTTGGTTTAAGATGTTGGCTCGATGTTGAATTTTGGTCACTTTCCAACACAACGTAAAATCAACCAAATATCAACGTCATTTGATGTCGTTATTAAACTTCAAATTAATGTGGTCCTACGATTCTGGCTAGACATTGATTTTTGGTCACCCGAGATCACAACCTAAGTCTAACCTAATATTAATGTTGGAAAGACGTTGCATTTTGGTCACTTTCCAACACAACCTAAAATCAACCAAATATCAACATAATTTCACGTCATTATTGAACAAATAACATTGTCCTTAAATGCTGTTGACCTAAATCTAACCTAATATTAATGTCTTATCTGTTGTGTACTAAATTACCATTGGATTACAAAAAAACAACTGAATCATTCTGAACCGAATTTGATTAAACGTCAGACTTTACAGATATAAATTAGTATTTTCTTGAACAATGTACTCCCTTAATAATCATGTTATTTAAAACTACACAGAATTGGTTTTGCTTCTCTAGATCTGTACATCCAATTTATAAGTAGCATTTTCTATTCCCCGTCCGCAGCAGGCTTTTATTTACTAAATCTGGCTCCATTTCCTGTAATAAAAGCCATAATGGTAAATTTGACAGGACCGAGGACTGTTATTGAGTCACTGAGATAAAAGTTCAGCCTTTACTGCTATTATATTTCGATTTTAAATGAACGCTATTAGAGAGACTCCGACAAGCTAGATTTTCTGGCAGTTTTAGGTGTATATATCTGTAAACTTTTTCTGTGTGTGTGTTACAGACAGAACACAATCACGTTGGAATGATTTTACTATCAAATGCACTATTCCCACTACCCCCCCCTCCTCCTGCGTTTCGCTCGGTATCTCCATCTCTTCCTCCGTCTTGCCTCATTTTTAATGGCAGATGAATGAGACAAATGGCCCCTCTCCGCTGCCAACACTCGGGGCCCGGATCAATCGGAGGCCCAGCAGTAATTAACTCTTTGCTAAACTTACACCATTGATTTCCATTTAATGCTGAGCACCGCGCTCTAAATGAAGACCGATACCTGGGCGCAGGGGTGGAGGACACTGTAGGGTGGCGAGTTGTGAAGACTTGGGGATCTGACAAATTGGGCTCCCTTTAATTGGGAGTGGAGCAGGCTTAGCGGGGCCTGGTCGCAGAGAAAGGCCCAGCTGGGGCCTAATTGGGGTGGGTTGTGCGCACCGGAGGGGACCCTGTCATTGTCTTTAGTTTGTACCTCTATTACTCCACAGGGACCAGCTAGCTCAGCGACTGTAGTAGTCTTGGCGGAGCGATCATGTGACCGGTGTAATCAACAGACCATGTCTGCCTGCTTTCTCTCGCCTGCCTTATCTGTATATCCATCTTTGCGTAGCAGAGCCAGGCAAGTTATTAAATACTTGAGGGCGTTAATGAATAGGATGCTTTCTCAGGCCTTGCTAAGCTTTTGTATTACTGCAGTCTGTCAAAGGCTCCCTTTGTTTGCACTTTCTAATTGAATCTGTACAAACACAATCCCCTCTTCTTCAGAACGGGGGTCTGCGAGGCAACGGTTTGCCGCACTGAGGCAGTACAGATGGAGCTGTTCTCAAAGTTGGAGAATGTCAAATCTCATTTCGACAGAAAGCCGCTGACAGAAAACAGAAGGCGCGTGAAGCGCTTCCACAGCAGCGGATACGTTCTGTCTTCCCATCTCCTCTTCCTATTTCATTTATTCCTGACTTTGATACATTCTTCAGAAGCATTAATGGTTTAGGCTCAGATCAGTTTACCATCCCACCGCCATCTATCAGGAAAATAGATGAAATTTGGTATTTGAGGCTGTTGTTAGCGTGATTTTCTCTGTTCGTCCAATGGTTCGGCTCCTCTGAAACCGTTTCTCCATTGTTCTGCAGTCTGCTAAGGTGCTCAATGTCTCACTTAAACTGCTGTCACTTGCCAGCCAATGAACTTGACTTTAAACTTAGGGAAATCCAATTGGAGCCTAATACACCATAATGGGCTGATCAATACTAATTATGGGGCCCCCACGTCCAACAAAAGATATCACTCAGGGCTTGCATGCACTTCTGTGAGCATGCAGCAGTCCACTGAGAGGACTAGCATGTACTGTATGTGTGGGTTTGCACACATGAACTATGTACCAGTCATCCACAATGTCTGATCAGGGCCGTTCTACCAGATCTTTAAATCTCACCCAGGAGATGAAGGCCATTCCAGCGCTGAAATTGGCCATGCAGAGTGTTTTTAACGAGTCTCATACTGTTTTAATTGATCGGCCAGCACTGTTTAAGTCTGGACTCTGGCTGTGGGCGATGTGAGGCCTGCTTATGGTCTGAGATTTAAAGAAAGACTCCGATTGGCTATAAAGAACCAACACTGCAAGATTCAGATGGAAACGTGGGTCAAAATACATGCTTGCACAATGACCTTAAAAACTAAATGGAAACTTAAGCCAAACTATAAAACGTTCCATTGCATTATCAGTGATTTGACTGAATTCTCCGGTCACAGTACCATACTTCAGTCAGAGTACAAAAGTACATCTCTGTATAGGAAGCTTAAGGATATTTTCCATTATACACCATATTTACAGTTGAAGTCAGATTTATTAGCCCCTCTGAATTATTAGCCCCCCTGTTTATTTTTTTCTCTGTTTTCTGTTTAACAGAGAGAAGATTTTTTTTCAACACATTTTTAATAACTAATTTCTAATAACTGATTTATTTTATCTTTGCCATGGTGAAAGTAAATAATATTTTACTAGATATTTTACAAGACACTTCTATACAGCTTAAAGTGACATTTAAAGGCTTAACTAGGTTAATTACGTTAACTAGGCAGGTTAGGGTAATTAGGCAAGTTATTGTATAATGATGGTTTGTTTTGTAGACTATCGAAAAAAATATATAGCTTAAAGGGGCTAATAATTTTCACCTTAAAATGGTTCTTAAAAAATTAAAAATTGCTTTTATTCTAGCCGAAATAAAACAAATAAGACTTTCTCCAGAAGAAAAAATATTATCAAACATACTGTGAAAAATTCCTTGCTCTGTTAAAGATCATTTGGGAAATATAAAAAAAAAGACAAAAAAATTCAAAGGGCGGCTAATAATTCTGACTTCAACTTTAGGTACTTTTAAAGCCTTGCATTACTATTTAATCCAACTGGAAATATTTTGCAAACCATTTGAAATATGTGGACCACAAAACTAGTCTCATGTTGCACAAGTATATTTTTTAGGCAATAGCCAAATAAAACATTTATGCTTAAAAATGATATTATCTTTTATGCCAAAATTATTAGAATTTTTAATGAAGGCTCATGTTTATTATTAATTTTTAGAAAAAATACATTTTGTGGTTCAGAATTATAAATTTTTCTTTTATGATTCCAAAATCTATAGAATTTTAATGAAATATAATGTTATATGACATATGTTAAATGAAATATCATGAAATGTTTGATTTTAAAATTATGAAATACGGGAATGAAATATGTCTCATGTAAAGCTCATATGTCATGTAAAAAGAAGAGATTATTAAAAGAAGAAATAAGTTGAAACAATGAACGAATAATGTGTGTGATAATGGGGTATTGATTATAATAAGCTTGTGCTTCATCCTGCTCCATTTCAACCATGTTGAAATGTATTTTGTTTAAATAATTGTTTTGTGTATGATTTTTCTCTTCAAAATAAATATCATATCAAATCATATCAATTAAGATATATGTATTAAAATTATGTGCATTAATAATTTTTAGATATTTGGACAAGAAACAAGACAAAACATCTAGTAAGGAAGGGCATTTTTTGCAGTGATCAACCATGCTAGGGTGTAATTATTAATACATTTTTCTTTTATGCCAACATTTTTTTTTGAATTTCTAATAAAAGATCATGTTAAATTAAGAATTTCCCACATTAATTGTATTAAAATTAAATGTCTGATTATTATTGTGCACTAAGTACTTAATTTGGACAACTTTAAATGCTATTCATAACATTTTTATTTAGTGGCAAATTCGTATTAATTTGTTCAACCTTATTCGTACATTTTAGTATGATTTGCTGATTCCCCGGTAAGGGGTAGGATTAGAGGTGTGGTTTGGGTGACACGCCTCCTTTTAAAAATCGTATGTTTTTATAAACGAAATTGCCACTTTTCTGACTGCTGCGTTTTCTTGTGAGATCATGCTCAGTTTTTTGCAGTATCCTTATTTAGTCTTCCCTCAGATTTCAGATTTTCGAATGTATATAGCCCAATTGTTATCCTATCCTAACAAATTATGCATCAATAGTTTATTTAATCTTATTAAATCAACTTTCAGACAATTTATATATCTTAGTTTTCAATAATTTACACATAAGGTTTTGTTTTCTACACTGTAAAAAAAAGCTAAATCAAATTAACCTTATGAGTCCATTAAACTTACAGTATATTATGTTAAACTGACTTAAAACAGCTTGCATAACTTATAAAATTAAGTTAGAACATGATTAACTTATCCCATTAGCAGATTATTTTGCTTGTTATAAGAAAAAACTTGCTTAGTTTTGACATATTATTGCATAAAACAGGACAATATTTTTTGCATTTTTCCTAGAAAAAGCTTCTTGATTTTAGATATTTTAGATATTTGAACTAGAAACTAATAAGAAAAGCATGTTTTTGCAGTGATTAACCATGCTAGGGTGTAATTAATAAATACAACACACTTGTTTATGACAGTCTTAGTCATGTACACTTTGTTAGTTTTCTGCGTCTCATAGCATTCTGCGTCTCATTTGTGCAACTTTTTTTATTTAAAGTTTCCAGATATCAGCATTTATACGATGTCCAGGTGTATTGTTTATGGATATTTGTGGGTTGCCTTGATGAATCCAACTTTTGTCCTGTCCTGTTCCAGTGTCAGACTGGGTGAGGGCAGGTCTGGGACATGTGTTGCATGATAAATTTAAATTTTCCGCTTGCTCTCTTGCACACAAATACATGTTTGTGTGTGTGTGTGTTTTCTGTGCGTACACATCCGGTAATTGCATTAAGAGAATGACGCACTTTCTTACTCTGTTTAAACTCATTGTAATTGTCAGTGAATGGTGCACTAGTTTGGTAATGTGAGAGAACAGACGGACATCAATGAGACATCGTTCATAAAACCCAGCTCAATGAGACAGAGCCTGTCTGGAATGTCACGTGCGCTGACACAAACTGCCTGAGTGTGTTTGAAGCCCGAGTGGCATCCACTCATTGTGACATGACTTTTATGAGAAAGAGATAGACACGACCGGACAGAGAGGGAGAGAAAGTGAATGAGTGGAACCGGGATAGAAGAGCAAGATAAGACAGGATACAGAGGGATAGAAACAGGCAGAGTTGGAAAGAAAGGAAGACAGACACAAACTCAGATGAATTAAATGTAATAGTATGTGCCTGCTGACTTTAGAGTGCCAAATGCATATACTTAAAGTCAAAAAATAAATTATATATTTTTAAATTTATATGTTTAAATATATTTTTTCTTCTGACTTAATCAATAGAAATATATTATCACTTGCTTTAATTATAAATCATTTTAATTTAAATATGTCCGGCATCCATTCTACAGTAGTAACCTCTGCTGAAATGCATTGAACATGCAGTGTATGGACATGTCAGTTTGTGTGTTATCTTTTAATATTTATTTATTTGATCATGTGTATTTTTAAATTGTGTGTATTTTGTATTCCTAACATTGTGGGGACCCACAAGTATAGTAATACCAGTCCATTTTGACTTTGTGGGAACATTTTTGTGGTCTCCATCAGTGTTAATTTTGCCAGCACATTTTGATTTACTTTTAGCCTTAATCTTTTCAAGAGTTCACACTTAGCTGATGATTGATTATGAAGCTTGTTTGGCATGCTGTCTCAGGAGAGAGCCCTGAGCTCATAAGATCCTCGAGCCCGGGGCTCCCTCCCGTTTGCAAGGCGAGAGGGGAGTTTGAGCTCAGGTAGATCTCGAAAACTCGCCTGCTGTAGAAGCTAATGAACAGATAGTGATTGCTCTTAGGAGATAACTACTTACTAGGTGCATTTCTATGGTGCAGATTTGGATTAGTCAGTTAACTTAAGTTGTACGTTTTTGGATGGTGGGAAAAAAACGGGGAACCCAGGGGAAACTCATGTGAGCACGCTGAGAACGTGTAAACTCCACACAGAAACATCGGCTGGCTTGGTAAGGACTAGAACCAATGACATTCTTGCTGTGAGGCAACAGTGCTAACCACTGGGCCACCGTGCCACCCATCTAGGAAAGGAGGAGGAGTAGGGGTGGAAGGGGGGATTCTTCAAAACGAAGATGGCTGTTATATGGAACTTAGGGTATGTATAGTGGCTTAGGAATCGTCTGATTGGTGAATCATAAATTGGATAATGCGGCACCAGCCGCAAGCAATCATAAGCAAGTGAACCTCTCGAAATTAGTTTATAAATAAACTTCACTTGGTCATATTTTAGTCTTCTGAATCATTTTACTTAAGTGTTTAATTTAAGTGTTATTTTATTAAAATATTATATACATTTATTTATACTACAATATATACTACTTTATTCATTTATTTACAAGTTAAAATTAAATAAAATTGTCTAATTAAAATATTGAATATAGCTTTTTCATTGAAGACCAAAAATTAGATATGCGTTGTTTATTTATATGATAAGTAATATGTAAAATTAGGTGTCCGCAATCAATCTACATGTAAGAACAGTGGCCATCTGAATACAGGATTGTGCAATTAATTAGCAAATTTCAAGTTTTTGTCTAGTTTTCGTCAGTAGAAACTTGTTTGTCACGAAAACTATGGCAATTTTTTTCTTTACTCCGAAATTACCACTGGTCCCCATGAGGAAAACACACAAATCACACAGTATGAAGTGTTCTTAAAATGTAAAAAAATGTTAGGGGTTAAAATATTGTCTGTACAGTGCAAAAATCATTACATCAATGGGAAGTCCCCATAAAGATAGCTGTACAAGTGAACATGCATGCGCGCGCGTGTGTGTGTGTGTGTGTGCGTGTGCGTGTGCGTGTGCGTGTGTGTGTGTGAGGAAGTCTTCTGGGGTTCTTACTGTAGTGTGAAATTGCAGGGGCTTTCAGCACACACCACACCAGCAAATCAAGAAAAAATGACTTACAAACGTTTGCATAAGCAGTACAGAGAGAAATACAGCTATACTGTATGCAATAGCATATTTTCCTAGGCATTATATGCTTTATTCATAATACTCTAAGCTAACGAAAGCAACTATCCCCAGCATCGGAGAAAAAATAGTCACAGTCAGGGAGAAAAATAAAACTGCCACCCGATTTATACAAACTAAAGTATTACTATATAGATGACAGTACAAAAAATAGATGAGTATGTACTAGATGGCTCTTTATATGTTTTTTTAATACAAACAAAAATATGCTAACACTTTAATTTAAATGACAATTCACACTATTTACAACTGGCTTATTAACTGACTATTGTTTAGATATGAACTGTTTATTAGCACTTATTAAGTATACGCGTATTTTACATCCCTTATCCTGTCTAATATCTAAACCCAACTACTACCTTACTATCAATAAGCAGCTAATTAGTAATTTATTGAGCTAAAAGTATAAGTTAATGGTTTGTAAACAGTGTGAAATGTTCATTAAAATAAAGTGTGACCATAATTGTGATTTTAAAGTTAAAATGGTTGCCTATTTACATGTATTTGTGCATAAAAAAATTATATATATATATATATATATATATATATATATATATATATCAAGTTTTAAAATGTACTAATATAAAAGAATATGCCACAGATGGCATCTGTTTACACTTAAATATATCTGTAACTGTAATTTCCGAGTCGGAATAAATGATTTTGATGGTGACTTTGTGGTCCTCATGTCATTTTGATCGCCCATATATTGTGACTTGCAATCATATTATGGCTTATAGCAATAATGGTCCAGCACATAAATTCGGCTTTACATTTCATAAATATTTTTCAAGATACTAGTATTCAGCTTAAAGCGCAATTTAATTCGGTTAATTAGGCAAGTTAGTGTAATTAGACAAGTCATTATAACATTGGTTCGTTCTGTAGACAATCCAACAAATTCTGCTTAAGGGGGTTAATAATATTGACCATAAAATTGTTTTAAAAAAAATTAAAACTGCTTTTATTTTTGTCAATATAGAACAAATAAGACTTTCTCTAAAAGAAAATATATTTTAGGAATTACTGTGAAAAATTCCTGTCTCTGTTAAACATAATTTGGGAAATATTTAAAATATTTCAAGTTTAAAAATGTTAAGTTGTGTACTAATATAAAAGAATATGCCACAGATGGCATCTGTTTACCCTTAAATACCTATACCTCTGTTTACCTTAAATATCTGTAACTGTGATTTCCGAGTTGAAATTAATGATTTTGATGGTGACTTTGAGGCCAAAAACCCTCATGTCAGTTTGATCGTCCATACAGTATATTGTGACTTGTAATCATATTGTGGCTTATAACGATAATGCTCCATAAAATCAACTTTATAGTTCATAAGTATTTGTTAAGATACTAGTATTCAGCTTAAAGTGCAATTTAAAGCCTTAATTAGGTTATGAGGTAAGTTAGGGTAATTAGATAAGTCATTTTTGTATAACGATGGTTTGTTCCGTAGATAATCAAAAAAAATAAATACTGCTTAAGCAGGGTATTAATATTGATCTGGTAAAAAATGGTAAACAAATATGTAAAACTGTTTTTATTCTAGCCGATATAAAGCAAATAAGACTTTCTTCAGAAGAAAAAATATTATAGGAATTTCTGTGAAAAATTCCTGTCTCTGTTAAACATAATTTGGGAAATACTTGAAATGTATCAAGTTTAAAAATGTTAATTTGTGTAATTATTATGAAAGAATATGCCACAGATGGCGTCTATTTACCCTTAAATATATCTGTAACTGTAATTTCCAAGTCGGAATGAATGATTTTGATGGGGACTTTAAGGCCCTCAAAGCCCTCATGTCGTTTTGATCGCCCATATATTGTGACTTGTAATAAAATTGTGGCTTATAACGATAATCCTCCATAAAATCGACTTTATAGTTCAAAAATATTTGTAGTATTCAGCTTATAGTGCAATTTAAAGCCTTAATTAGGTTAATAAGGAAAGTTAGCGTAGTTAGACAAGTCAATGTATAACAGTGTTTTTTTTTTTTTTGTAGACAATCAAAAAATATTGCTTAAGGGGGCTAATAATACTGACCTTAAAATAAAAAAAGTCCTATTCTAGCTGATATAAAACAAATAAGACTTTCTCCAGAAGAAAATATATTATAGAAAATATTTTTAAAATATTCTTGCTCTATTTAATATAATTTGGGAAATATTTGAAATATTTCAAGTTTAAAAAAGTTAATTTGTGTAAGTAGTGTTTAAAAAATATGCCACAGATGGCATCTATTTACTCTTAAATATACTGTATCTGTATTGTATACTGTATACTGTATACTGTAATTTCCGAGTCCGAATGAATGATTTTGATGGTGTCTTTGAGTCCCTCAAAGCCCTCATGTCATTTTAATCGTCCATATATTGTGACTTGTAATCATATTGTGGCTTATAACGATATTGCTCCATTAAATCGGCTTTATATTTCATAAATATTTGTAGTATTCAGCTTAAAGTGCAATTTAAAGCCTTAATTAGGTTAGCGTAATTAGACAAGTCATTGTATAAAAGTGTTTTATTGCTTAAGGGGGTTAATAATATTGACCTTAAAATTGTTTTAAAAAAAATGTAAAACTGATTTTATTCTAGTCGACATAAAACAAATAAGACTTTCTCCAGAAGAAAAAATATTATAGGAAATACTGTGAAAAAATCTTTGCACTGTTAAATATAATTTGGGAAATATTTAAAATATATCAAATTTAAAAATGTTAATTTGTGTAATTAATATAAAAGAATATGCCACAGATGCATCTATTTCCCCTTAAATATATCTGTAACTGTAATGTCCCGGTCAGAATGAATGATTTTGATGGTGACTTTAAGGCCGCCAGCCCTCATGTCATTTTGATCGTCCATATATTGTGACTTGTAATCATATCGCGGCTTATAATAATAATGGTCCAGCACTCCATAAAATCAGGTTTATATTTCATAAATATTAATTCGCACTACAGGTGTGTCTGAAGTATACAGGCAGTAATGACCTAAGTAGCTAAATAAAATGCTATATTAGTTTACGACGCCTTTCTCTAGATTAACAGGAGAGTGCACGGGCATGTCTGGTGTGTGTATGAATTTATATGTGCTCGCTGTAAATCCACTGACGTCATGCATTAGCTTAATGGCATTGTTTCGACACGTAGTATAAGGATGTGTGAACAACACAATGGCGCGTGCAATATCTGCGTTCCCCTCCCCCGAATACCTCCGATTCATTTTCTTCTTTTTTTTTTCGCTGCTGTTTTTCCTTCTTCACTCATATTTCTATGGCCCTGCACTATCTTGGACAGTCTCTCTCATCATTTTAATAGTGGACCTCAGAGCGGTTGCCATGTCGACCGTATTGCTATGGCAACGGGTCTGCGCGGCGAGCCTGCTGATTAGGGAGAGATGTCTAGTGCAGCCTGGCCAACAGTGAGGTGCAAAGAGAGAGAAAGGGGGGAAAGGTGTTGGGGGGGCCGTTGTGTGTGTATGTGCATCGTCTTGAAGTGTGTAAGGCTTTCTATAATTAGAACTGGATAGACATTTTTTACCAGCCCAGATCAGATCCGTATAAAGCCAGGGACTGGTGGTTTTATTTCCCACAGCAGGACACGTTTAGTTAGTGGTGTTGACCTGGGGCACTCAAGTTAATTTGTTTTTTTTTTTTTCTCTCTGTCTGTTTAATACTTCTCTCATGCATCCTAATATGTGTCCTGTTTTTCATACACTGCATTTGTTTGTTTTGGTCAATTCTTGAGGTTATTTTGCCAAAACTTAATTGTTTTATGCTCAATCTACTTAAATTTGCAAAAATTATCAAGTTAACTGAATCCTGTAACCATTGAGATCAGTATAAAGCCAGGGAGTAGTGGTTTTATTTCCCACAGCAGGACAAGCTTGGTTAGTGGTGTAGACCTGGGGCACTCAAGTTAATTGTCTTTTTGCCTTTCTCTCTTTTATTATTATAATTTTTGTGTCTGTCTAATACTTCATGCATCTCAATATGTGTGCTGTTTTTTTATACACTGCATTTGTTTGCAGTTTGGTGGGCTAGTAGTTGCAAAAACACATTAATTTTACTCATATATTAGTTTTTGGAAACTTTAACACAACCTTGTTCTAACTACTTATTTAAAATAAGCCGAACCAACACAATTTGAGGTTTTTTTTTGGCACAATTTAATTTTTTATGCCCAATCTACTTAAATTTCCCAAAGCAATCAAGTTAGCTGAATCCATTTGTGTTGGGACAACATTTTTACAGTAAAGTTTGCATTGCTTAAAGGGATATTTCAGCCAAAAATTAACATTTATTCGCTATTTACTATGAATTAAATAGATTTACTGTACCCTCAAGTAGATTCAAGCCTTTATGACCTCAATGTGTTGAACAGAAAAGAAGATATTTTTCAGAATTCTGGAAACCTGTAACCATTGAGATCAGTATAAATTCAGGGACTGGTGGTTTCAGTTCCCACAGCAGGACACGTTTAGTTAGTGGTGTAGACCTGGGGCACTCAAGTTAATTGTCTTTCAGTTTTTCTCTCTTTTGTTATTATTATTTTTGTGTGTCTGTCTAATACTTTATGCATCTCAATATGTGTGCTGTTTTTTCATACACTGCATTTGTTTGAAGTTCGGTGGGCTTGTAGTTGCAAAAACATTTATTTTACTCATATTTCAGTTTTTGGAAACCATAACACAACCTTGTTCTAACTACTTATTTAAATAAGCCGAACCAACACAATTCTTGATTTTTTTTTTTTGTTTTTTTTGCAACAACTTCATTTTTTATGCCCAATCTACTCAAATTTACAAAAACTATCAAGGTAACTTAATTGATTTGTGTTGGGACTTTTTACAGTCAAGTTTGCATTGATCTTTATGACCTGATTGTGTTGAACAAAAAATAAAATATTTTGAAGAATGCCAGAAACCTGTAACTAAGTTAATTGTCTTTTTGTCTTTTTCTCATTTATTATTATTTTTTTGTCTGTCTAATACTTCCTTCATGCATCTCAATATGTGACTCAATATTTGCAGTTTGGTGTGCTATTAGTTTCAAAAACACATTATTTTGTACTTATATTTCAGTTTTTGGAAAACTTAACACAACCTTAACAACACTCGTAAAATTATTTATGCTGTTTGTTCAAACTTACCTAAATTAAGCTGAACCAACACAATTCTTGAGGGGTTTTTGGCACAACTTGTTGTTTTATGCTCAAACCACTTAAATTTGCAAAAACAATCAAGTTAACTTAATCAATATGTTTAGGGACAGCTTTTTACCATGAAGTTTACATTATTTTAGCCAAATAAGAACATTTATTCCTTATTTACTGTGAAATAAAAGTTTTTTTAAGCTGCAGAGCGAATAACTAAAAGAATCAGAAGCTATTTTGTATTTATCTAAACATATTGTAATTGTAAATATTTAATGGAACGCTTGGTTTGTAAATGTAGTTGTGAAAAAAACTATACATTTTTATTTATTTGTATTTTTATATATAGTATTATTTGGTAACACTTTATTTTAAGGTTTATTTTATTTAACATTTATTTTTTATGTATTATGTTGCTAGATTTTTATTGATTCGTTGCTTTATTTATTTTATATAAACGCTTAAAGTTCAACCAAAACTAAAATACCTGTAATCATTTACTCAACCTTTAGTTGTTCCAGGCTTTCTTTTTTATGTTGAACAGAAAAGAAGATATTTTGAAGAATGCTGGAAACCTGTAACCATTGACTTCCATAGGACAAACAAATAATGTGGAAGTCAATGGTTACAGGTTTTCAGCTTCAAAATGCCTCCTTTTCTGTTCAGCATAAAAAAAGAAAGCCAAACAGGTTTGATGACAGAATTTTTAGTTTTGGGTGAATTATCCCTTTAAGTGTTTATATATTAAATAAACAAAACAATAAAAATCAAGCAATGTTGTTTTAAAAAAGAAGGTTTAAATAAATGTTAAATAAAATAATAAACCTTAAAATAAAGTGTCACCAAATAATATTATATATGTAATTATATAAAAAATGTTTTACTTTATTAATAGATTTACAAACCAAGTGGTCCTTTAAATTATTCACAATTACAATATGTTTCGATCAATACAAAATAGCTTATGATTATTATATTTACTCACTCCGCAGATCAAAAGTTGTGGCTTAAAGAGTGCTCAGAGCGTCCCGTTGATTCTTACAGTCTGATAATGGTGTTCATGTGTGCCTCAAACTCATCGTTCAAATTCATGATCATTCAACATGGCATAAATATACCAATAACTATCCCGCCTTGTTTGTAGCAAGAACACAATGCTTCAAATTGTGCAGCTTTTGGAGAGGTGGGCCATTATATGCAATCAAACTTCTGATTCCTGTCTAGGGATAGTGAGCAACCACATTAAACAGCCTAGAAGCTGTGTAATAGGATGGTAAAAAAACAACTTGCAACCTTAGAATGGATAACATAGTTTCTAAAATAAAATAAAAAAGAAGAAGAATATATATACACGTGAAGACAATGATGTAGGATTGTGTAGGATTTACTTCAAAACCATTTCCAGTCAGAATTTGCTAATAATTTTGATTGGTAATTAAAAAAGACACTTAAATGCAACATTTTATGTTGAATAACTGACAGACTTCTCTTGTAAAATATTCTATAAGCTTTATTTTCATTCTTTCATTCGTTTTTCTTCGGCTTAGTCTCTATTTCAGAGGTTGCCATAACGGAATGAACCACCAACTATTCCAACATATGTTTTACACAGCGGATGCCCTTCCAGCCGCAACCCAGTACTGAGAAACACCCATACAAACTCGCATTCACACACACACAAACTCATACACTACAGCCAATTTAGTTCATCCAGTTCACCTGTAGCGCATATCTTAGGACTGTGGGGGAAACTGGAGCACCCGGAGGAAACCCACACTAACATGGGGAGAACAAACTCCAAACAGAAACGACAACTGGCACAACCGGGAATCGGACCAGCAACTTTCTTGCTGTTAGACAACAGTGCTAACTACTGAGCCACGGTGCTGCCAGCTTTATTTTCAGTTTCAAAAAATATTTCTACAACATTTTTAGCCCAAACCATATTTTGGGCTGTAAATACTTGTATGTTTTCACCAATAAATTGCTAGTAAATTTAACACAATACGCTGAAACTTTGGGTGTTTTCACACCTGTCTTATTTAGTTCAGTTGAATCTAACTAAAGTTCGGTTTCCCTCTTGGAGCGGTTTGTTTAGGCATGTGTCAATGTAGCAATCGCACTTGAGTGCACACCAATTGGACCAAAAAAGCTTGGTACGCTTTCACACGAACCCTAGAGCGGTTCATTTGTGCTGAGAACATGATCTGAACTAGAACAGACCCACCTGCAAAAAGGACTGCACTCTTTTGTACTAATCTAGCTGCCATAGTCCAATGCACTGTGCATTATAGGATGTGGAGAGAAAATATTTGTTGACAGCGCTTTACCAACACATTTAGACAGAGAGAGAGAGAGAGAGAGAGAGAGAGAGAGAGAGAGAGAGAGAGAAAGAGAGAGAGGGAGAAAGATTACCTGATGGATCGTTGGTAATATTTCTGGAAGATGACCGTTAATTAGGAAACTTGCGATGCTCCTTCATTGTTTGCAATGCACTAAAACATTGTTTTTCAGCCACAGCCGGGCTTCATTCTCATACATTTTAAAGTGATGTATACAAACTATATAGTATACTATGATGAGGGATACAGTCAGCCAGCCCATAGTAAAAAGCAACATTTTGTGTCTGCCGATTTGTTTACTTGCTGGAGTTCCATTGGCATTTTCTCGCACATTAATTCTGACCAATCGAAAAGCAGTTTAGGAAATACGTTCAATAACATCTGGCCAATGAGTGATGTGGATTTTGTCACATGACTGCATTTTGGTTCTTTTCAACTGGGTTAGACCACACCGTCAGTGTGGTGTGAAAAGGACCCAAAAACAGCAGAAAAATGCTAGATATGTATCATTTGTTGTCTTTGGTCTGGACGAAATATAGTATATATATAACAGTATATATAACAGTATATATATATATAATTCTTCTGTACCTTCAACGGGCAGCACAGTGGTGCAGTGGGTAGCACATTCACCTCACAGCAAGAAAGCCGCTGGTTCGAGCCCCAGCTGGGTCAGTTGGCATTTCTGTGTGGAGTTTGCATGTTCTCCCGCTGTTGGTGTGGGTTTCCTTCGGCTGCTCCAGTTTCCCCCACAGTCTAAAGACTTGCGGTACAGGTGAATTTAAAAAGCTAAATTGGCTGTAGTGTATGGGAGTGTGTGCAAGAGTTTATGAGTGTTTCCCAGTGTTGGGTTGCAGGTGGAAGGGCATCTGCTTTGTAAAACATGTGCTCGATAAGTTGGTGGTTCATTCCGCTGTGGTGAATAAAAGGACTAAGCCGAAAAGAAAATGAATGAATAAATGAATGAATGTACCTTCAACAATAGTAGCTAAAATCACTGTAGACTATAAATATTTAGGATGTTTTCACTCAGAAATACACAAAATATAGACAAAAGTGTAAAGACACAACAATAACACTCAATTGTACATTAGATTAGATTATACAGTAAATTTATGTATACAATCAAACAAGTAAATTAGCATTTTGACCATTTTTCCTGCAAAATACACTCCAACATATGATTTTATAGACAGATTTTGAATGTAGTTTTTATTTCACAAAGCTAGTCCTGCAAAAAGCATTACATCCTTCACATTAGTGGCTGAAATCAAATTTGAGGCTCTAAATGAGCTCTGTGGTTCCCGTGCGGAGGGTCCGTTGATCTGGCTGCTCATGTCTTTGTGGGAAGGGGAGGGTGGTCATAAAAAAGCTTCACCTACCGCTACGGCATTAATGAACGGCACACAGGGGGCTGTACAAAGTTGTATCACCCCTCACGCTCCTACCAGGACCCCCCCAGACCCTCCTGATCTATCAGAAAAACTAATTACAAGATCTAATTAGGGAGAGAGAGAGAGAGACTGACCCATGCAGCTCGTTTAGGACAGTAATTACGCCTTATTTATTATTCATCTGACATTTCAATAACAATAAAAGATGGAACATTTAAAACAAAAAGTCTGTACTAATTGCCTATTTAAGGATGGGTAAAACAGAATGTTGTTATTTACATTCTCATGCAGTTTGGACTGATTCAGGGGATGATGCCACCCTGAAGTCGGTGGAAAATGAAGGCGGAAAATGAGGTTGCACCGAGCCCGCAAACGAGGCTGACCCTCATCACAAGCCGACCATTATTTTTTAGTGGCGGTGCATTTATTAGGGAGTCTGATTTTTAATGGCCCTCTTTTTCTCTGTTGTGTCAGAGCTTTACAGAGAGCGGCTCTTCCGCCTGGCCTCCGCCGTCCGCCTCTTGAACCGCTTCGCGACACATTAGGTCGCCACTTTGTTATGAGCCTGTGTGTGGCCCGCTGCCAGAATGGAATCAAAAATTACTAATAATAGTGTTCAGAAAAAGGCCACCGCGAGGGATGCTGTGGGATATTTATTAGAGTTTTATGGCCATTTTTTTTACTGTAAACCTCTCCCAGCCCCAGCCACCTTTGTACGTTACAACATTTTATCTTCCATTCCTCTAAAACTCCTACTCCGCTCATATCGTTTCTTGCTCATTTCTGCAGTACAAACCATCCATGATACTTTGGATTTTGGAAACTTTAAAACATCCTAATATTTTTGCATAAATTAGGTGTTAATATATATGCAGTTGATTGTTTCAACACATTTCCAAAGATAATTGTTTTAATAACTCATTTCTAGTAACTTAATTTCTAGTTCTTTTATCTTTTCCATGATGACAGCATATACTATTTTAGATATTTTTCAAGATACTAGTATGTAGCTTAAAGTGACATTTAATTAGGCAAGTTAGGGTAATTAGGCAATTAGGTTTGTTCTGTAGACAATCCAAAATAATAATATTGACCTTAAAATGGTCTTTAAAAAATTCAAAACTGCTTTTATTCTAGTCAAAATAAAATAAACAAGACTTTATCCAGAAGAAAAAATATAGGAAATACTGTGAAAATTCTTTGCTCTGTTAAACATCATTTAAAAAATATTTTAAAAAGAAAGAAAAAAATTCACAGGAGGGCGAATAATTTTGACTTCAACTGCATATATGTATTTAAAACAGGTATTTTTCTACTCTATTGTGCTAATACAGTCTGATCTCAAGCGAAAACATAAGTAGTTTACGTTTTGTCAGTTTAGTGGCTAATCCGTTTAGTGGCCTAATTCGTGTCAAATGAAAATGTACGATTTTAAAAAGGAGGCATGTCTCCAAACCCCGTCTCTAAACCCAACCGTCATTGAGTGATGAGTAAATTGTACTAAACTGTACAAATGAAATCGTAAAAATTAATACGAATTAGCCACTAAATCAAAACTTTACAAATTGCCTTGAGATTGTGTTGGCTTCTAACAGCAACTGACCATTAAT
>CAIGQZ010034999.1:9288237-9318221 GCA_903798205.1 Danio tinwini | reverse complement strand
GATGGATGGATGGATGGATGGATATATTGATGATGGATGGACGGACGGACCAACGGACCGACTGATGGACGGACGGACAGATAGATTGATTGACAGACAGGCAGACAGATAGGTAGATAGATATAACGGTGGATGGATATAAAGATAGATAGATAGATGGATGGATGGATGGATGGATGGATGGATGGATGGATGGATGGATGGATGGATGTTGCCAGTGTTTATTATTAATCTACTAAATGGCAGAGTTATGTGCTATATGTTGGTAAAATCTAATGACAATAAGCATAAAGATGCTTTTAGTGGCGAATATTTTATCAAGACAAACAAGTGGAAATTGTGGGCGAAATCTGTTTAGAGCCTAGTGAAAAATCTGATGTTAATTATGTTTGAATCATTTTGAATAATAAAAAAAATGCATTTATTGGCAATACTATTCAAAATCTAATCACAATTATTGACTAAAATCCAATGTGACTAAACTCAAAATGGCAAATTGTCTGTCTAATTGCTTTTCCTGTAAAAGGTTTTGGCAAAAAATAACTGCAACAGCTAATGGAATTCATGGCAAAAAAAATTAATGACAGTTTCTAGCAAAAACAAGTAATGGCATTGGTTTGGAACATTTAATGACAAATTATAAAATCTAACGACAGTTATTGGTTACACTAATCATAAAACCAAAGACAATTGCAATTCCTCTCATGTGGCACTCCTATGAGAACTGTATTTATGTGTTTGACATTTCTCTCTGCTCCATGCTCTTATTTGCATGTCAGCCATATATTTTTTCTTTTTCAAATATTTCCCAAATTACACTCACTGGCCACTTTATTAGATACACCTTACTAGTAATTGGTTGGACCCTCTTTTTGCCTTCAAAACTACCTTAATTCTTTGTGGCATAAATTCAACAAGGTACTGGGAATATCCCTCAGATATTTTGGTCCATATTGACATGAAAGCATCACACAGTTGCTGCAGATTTGTAGGCTGCATATCCATGATGTGAATCTCATGTTCCACCACATTCCGAAGGTGCTCTATTGGATTGAGTTCTGGTGACTGTGGAGGCCATTAAAGTACAGTGAACTCATTGTCATGTTCAAGAAACAAGTCTGAGATGGTTTGCACTTTATGACATGGCTTGTTATCCTGCTGGAAGAAGCCATCAGAAGATGAGTACACTGTGGTCATAAAGGATGGACATGGTCAGCAACAATACTCAGGTAGGCTGTGGCATTGACACAATGCCCAATTGGTTATAATGGGCCCATAGTGAGCCAAGAAAATATGTCCCACACCATTACACCACCACCACCAGCCTGAACTATTGATACAAGGCAGGATGGATCCATGCTTTCATGTTGTTGATGCCAAATTCTGACCATACCATCCGAATGTCACAGCAGAAATCAAGACTCATCAGACCAGGCAACATTTTTCCAATCTTCTATCGTTCAATTTTGGTGAGCCTGTGTGAATTGTAGCCGCAGTTTCCTTTTCTTAGCTGACAGGAGTGGCACCTGGTGTGGTCTTCTGCTGCTGTAGCTCATGTGCCTCAAGGTTGGATGTGGTCTTCTGCATACCTCAGTTGTAACAAGTGATTATTTGAGTTATTGTTGTCTTTCTATCAGCTCGAACCAGTCTGGCCATTCTCCTCTGACCTGGCATCAGCATGGCATTTGCTCCTACAGAACTGCCGCTCACTGGTTATTTTTCTTCTTTTTTAGACCATTCTCTGTAAACCCTAGAGATGGCTGTGCGTGAAAATTCCAGTAAATCAACAGTTATGTTCTACATATTCTGCAAACATGTAATATTCAGACCAACCCGTATGGCACCAACAACCATGCCACATACAAAGTCACTTAAATCCTCTTTCTTCCCCATTCTGATACTCGGTTTGAACTGCAGCAGATCGTCTTGACCATGTTTATATGCCTAAGTGCATTGAGTTTTGCTGCCATGTGATTGGCTGATTAGAAATTTGCGTTAACGAGCAATTGGACAGGTGTACCTAATAATGTGGCCGGTGATTGTATGTTTACCAGAGCATAGAATTTTTCACATTTCCTAAAATATTTTTTCTTCTGGAGAAACTTTTATTTGTTTTATTTCAGCTAGAAGGAAAGCAGTTTTTTTTTTACCATTTTATGGTCATTATTATTAGCCCCCTTAAGCAATAGTTTTTCACTTGTCTACAGAACAAACCATCGTTTTACAATGGCTTGCCTAATTACTCTAACTGGCCTAATTTAAGCCTTTAAATGTCACTTTAAGCTGAATACTAGCATCTTGAAAATATCTAGTAAAATATTATATACCGTCATCATGACACAAAATAAATCAGTTATTAGAAATGAGTTATTAAAATGATTGTGTTTAGAAATGTCTTGAAAAAATTATTCTCTCCATTAAACAGACATTGAGGAAAAATATATACAGAGGGGCTAATAATTCAGGAGGGCTAATAATTCTGACTACAACTGTATATGTATGTTTGCATGAGACTTCATTTCCCAGAGATCAGCACAGCAGAGGAGGTGGTGTTGCCATACTCTCTTAAACTGCTGCCCTGGAAGGTCATTGCTCACAGTCATGTGAGAGGCCAGCGCGGCCCCCTGGGCCCTATGACAAACAGGGCTGCAGTGCTGAGGTGTGTGTCAGGGGTGTTTTTCCACAAAGCATTCTATAAAAGTGTAACCGCTCTGTGTTTGCCCTTTCCTCCCTGTACGCACACACTACTCAGCCAACAGGCCCCTAAAGAGCTCTTAAGAAATGCTGAGCCAACAACACAAGCTGGCCCTGCTAGCAACTCCAGTAATTCTCTTTCTCGTGTTTTCTTCCACTTTTCAGTCCCTTGCTCGTGCTGAATCACGGCAGGCTGGGAGATCAGGAAAGGCGGCGCTTGTTTGGGGCCTGAAGCTAATTATGGAGCATTAGAGCAGGGCTAAATAAATGTGTAGTGTTGCTAATTGCGTGCCAGTGAAAACAATAACTCTACAACAGATCCCCAAGGGCACAAGGGGACGAGAGAGGCTCTGGGAATAGAGGGCCTTGGCATTGGGCCATCAATGCCCCCTCCTCCAACCTTCCAGCTACCTCACCCAGCGGCACTGAGAAACACATGCACCCTGGCATCGATGCTTAGCAGTCAACTTGTGTTTGTGCATGTGAATGAGCGTGCATATGTGTGCGACTGTCAGGGCTGGCCCTGTACGTTTGGGGCCCCTAAGCAGAATAATTTTGGGGTCCTACCTTGCTCTATATAGTGGAGTATCGCCATTGCAAACCAGCCCGCAATGATTTTATTGCTTATTAAATACAATCAATGAAACAGAAAAGTAAAGCCTGCTTTCTTCTACTTAATAACTCTCTGGATGACTTGGACATTTTAAACAGCACCGCAGCTTCAACAATGAAGTATTAAACGATCTTTCATACAGGGACCAGTAATTCCTACTGTACTTTGTGTCCTTCTGGAGTGTTTAAAACATACTTTATTAATTTGGCAAACAGATTGAAGATTCTATAAAAGATTCTAGGTTGAGTTTTTCAAAAGCAAAAACCCTGCAATGAAACGACACTAAACAATAATTTATTAATGCATTACATAGTAATAAAATATACATTCTAAACTAATTAAAAACTCAAAAAATAAAAACAACAACAACAATTAATATTAATGCAAAGATTGATCCATAAATAATAAAATCAATAAGCAAATAATGTAAATATGAAACATATTAATGTAAAAAAAACATAAGAAAAAAGGACGCAGCAAATACTGAGTTAATGTAAAAACTCAAACCCAAACTTTATTATTCCCTTATTCAGTCTCATTCCCTTTTCCTTACATTTGAGATGCAGGGTTTGGAGCTTATATTAAACTTTGATTAATTCAACTAGGACATAACTTTTATAAACATGTCTCAGGAAAAAGATCACGTGCAAAATATGTCAGTGAAATACACTTACAGTATTGCATTTCAGTAAAATGCGTTTTAGACTAAAGTAACAGGTCTGTAAAACCAGGAAAAAATCTAATATTTCATATAAATAGACGACTTTATCATCATCATTAGCACTTAAAAGCGATGCCAAAATGATTTTGTGCTTGTCTCTTTTCGTCATAATTTTTCCTCAGTTTTTAGAATAACGTTAGTTTCGTTTCATTTTCGTGGTCCAATTTACAAAATAAATCAGCTATCTAATAGGGCAGGCAATGAAGCAAAGGCCATGGTGGCTGTGTCTGTGCACGGATTCGCATTCTTGTGTTGACCAGTGTGTCTCGCAGCTTTCCTTGAAAGAGCAAGCTTGAACCGCAAGAACAGAACACATGTGAGAAATAAGTTGCTGCAAGCTTTCTGTTGATCACATGACCTTTACAAGAAAACAATTTCAACTTTAATAAAATTAGGCTTTTAGTAATTTTTTAAGTGAAAATGTATAACTATTTAAGTACTGAAGCATTGCCAGTGAAGATAATTTGTTAAATGCAAAAAAAAAACGATTTTAGCAAGAAAGCGGCTCACACTACTAGCGGGTTGTGGGGGTCGCCTAGTGGCCACCGGGCCCTAAGCAGCCGCTTAGTTTACTTATAGGGAGGACCGGCTATGGCGACTGTGCTTCCAAACTGATGTTGCGGATGGGTAGGTGACAAGTAGGCAGTAAAAATATATATATTTTTAAATAACAACTGTTATATTTACAGTTGAAGTCAAAATTATTAGCCCTCCTGTGATTATTATTTTTTTCTCTCTTTCAAATATTTTCAAGGAATTTTTCATAGTATTTCCTATAATATTTATTCTTCTGGAGAAAGTCTTATTAGTTTTATTTCGGCTAGAAAACAATTTTAAAGTTAATATTATTAGTAGGGGTGTGAACCTACACTGGTCTCACGGTTCGGTTACAATTATCATGCCTTCGATTCGGTTCAAGTCGATATCTCGGTGCGTCACGGTGCATTGACGATGCTTTCCATACACAATTCGATTTTTTTCTTCACAACAAAAGTAAAAAAAATTATTACAATCTATAAATATATTAATATTTATATATTACTTGTAATGCAATTTTGTCCTTTAATACAAACAGTCAGATATATGAACTGTAATTTCACTTGCTTAAAGAAAACACTCTTTTTGAATGTTTTAGACAAAACTCCAATACATGCACAGAAGACAACATGAGCATTTATAGCAAATATTATCCCGCTTGCTTTTTGAGCGCTGTCAATCGATTTCTTAGGGTGCTTTCACACCTGCCTTATATAGTTCAGTTGAATCTCACTAGAGTTCATTTTCCCTTTTGGTACGGTTCGTTTGGGCAGGTGTGAATGTAGCAATCGTACTCGAGTCCAAAAAAGCGTACTGTATAAGTGAATGTATACAAACTATATAGTATACTATAAGCAGGGATACAATCAGCCAGCGCAGTCGTCCCTCCGAAGTGATAAGCAACATTTTGTGTCTGCCGGTTTGTTTATTTGCAGGAGTTCCTTTGCCATTTTCCCGCACGTGAATTCTGACCAATCGAAAAGCAGTTTAGGAAATATGTTCAACAACATTTGGTCAATGAGTGATGTGGATTTTGTCATATGAATGCATTTAGGTTTTTTTCAACTGGTTCGCACCAAAGCAATCAGTGTGGTGTGAAAGCGGCCCAAAGGCGGCAGAAAATGCTACAATGTATCATTTATTGCCCTTTGTCTGGACCAAATAAAGTGAACTACAGATGTGAAAGCACCCTTACACTCCTATGATCTGGCAGCTGGGGCTCCGAAAAAAAAAAAAAGTAAAATAACAGCCGTTAAATTACAGAAATTTCCTTAAATTTGAATTTCTGGTAAATTTCTGTAATTCAACCTTTGTTATTTTACAGTAAGTTTCAGTAATTTAACGCCCGTTATTTTACGTTTATTTTACGGCACCCCAGCTTTCTTACAGTGTAGAAAAAATATTTTTTGTAATATTTTAATCCTTTTATTCTTTTTCATTTGTTTAGACCTGCTTTCAGCTGGTCAATTGCGCAGTCTATTTTAGTTTCTCAAAATATCAGCGTGCCAACAATGTGCCTTAATACACCTCCTTTCTAGACCGGCCCACCCATGAGTCCACAAAATGGATTTTCTATTTAAACAAAAATTAGGAAAATTAGGGTTGCGCTGGTCTGAAAATAGCAACAAATCATGCCAAACATGTTTTGAGCCCTATTGCGCCGGGTGTATGATAGGGCTCTTAATATTGCATTTAATAAAATAGCCACTTGTAAGACTATGCCTAAGGTATTATGTAATGATTCTTTTTAATTTACAAGAGCTGTAAGTTGTTGAACTACGCTTGAGACAGTTGCCCTAAAGGAAAGTTTTGAGACCTGGCTAAAAAATAAAAATAAAAATAAAAAATGTCATGACAGAGCAGTTTTTATAATAAGTGTTTCATGTAAGACAAAGAAATCTTAAACCACACACACATTTTAAACTACAGTATGGCAATATCAATTATTTTTGTCATGTATGAGAGGGAAAATGCAAGGTCATGTCAACAACCAGCATGCAAATATGCACCACAGCAACAGCGCTAATCTGTCCCTGCCACCTTCACACATCACTGCATTAATATACATGAATTAGTAATAGCACAATTAGACCAGGCTTGTGCGTGCCTGTACCGAAAAAATAAAACTCACTCCCTCTTCTGATAAACTCTGCCACTCATATAGCCCCAAACTTCCTAATACTGTCCCATAGCATCTGTTTCTTTTATGTCTCACATGTCTGTCTTTGTGTTTCTGTGTCTGCGTTCTAGGTTTGGATCCGCTCTCGTGACGGGAGACGCTGTTTGAACGGTGCACGCTGCTGGATCTCCGGTGGCCTGCCGGTACGTACACCCACTCTCGCACAGATTTCCCAGCAGCACCTGAGTGAATGAGGCTAACATGAGTCTTTACACCCGTTTAGACCACACATAGGACATAAATGGCAGCGTCACATCACAACTTCACTGTCAAATCCAAGCTGGAGTACCAGAGATCCAATCAGACACTATCCCGCTATCAAAAAATGACAGTAGATCTGAAATAAAACACTGACACACCAACTTACAATGGCCTCTCAGGTCTGTGTTTAGATAGGAACAGCCAGAAATGGTGTGATACATGTGTCTGAAGTGTTAGTACAGGCTTCACACTCACACACACACACACACACACACTGGTGGACTGCTGGTCTCAGGTCTAGGCCAATGCTTTCTCAGCAGAACTTACGCACACACATTGCTACAGAGTCTCTCTGTAATCCAGTCGTAATGTAGTGCTAACATTCCGGCAAACACACACTGCCACAGGCTCTTATTGATCATTTTACTCACATAGAGATACACACAGTCTCACATTCACAGGTGTGCTCACATACTCCATTTTGGCCTTGTTGCATGTTTTGCAATACTGGCCTAAGGAAGTGCAATCTTATTCTATTCGTTCTCCTTGTTTCTTGCACCCCTTTATCATGTTCATCTTTTAATTCCCTCACCCCCCCCCCCCTCCCCTGACTCGGATTGCTAATGATCCCTTCGTTTTGAAGCTTTTCTTCATCCGAGTCTCAAGGGAGCCATCTCCGTTGCGCTTTTACTAATTGTCATAATTTATTGACTTGTTAAGGTTTTCTGAACAATTAATTCTGTTTTCTGTCCTCGCATTCTCGCTAATAGGTTTTCTGCGCTCTTTTTTTTATAAAAAGATTTTTGCTGATCATTTATTATCAAATCAAGCCATTCAGTACATTTTTAAGCGTTTATGGACTGACACAGTTTCAATTAACTAGAACTTCTATGTTAAGCTGCTTTGACACAATCATTGTAAAGGCGCTATATAAGTAAACATGAATAGAATTAAATTGAATTATGAAAGAATTTGTATGTGTTTATTTATCTGAAGTATGCCTTTCTAAAAATATAAAGTATGCTCAACAGTAAAATTGCATCAAACTATGTTTTATTTGATGTAACACATGCAGTACCCATCACTGAAATATGTCCTAGTGGCCTAAACCATGTTTTAAACTGAAATAATGAAGGATCTGGGTTTGTATAAAGAAAATATTTGGTATTTTGAGCCAGAGCACACCTCAATTGCCCTAATCTAACACCTCCTGCTATGAATCAGACATGGAAAACATATTCATGCTAATAACCTGCGGTGTGTCTGTGTAAACACTTAAAGGGATAGTTCAGCCAAAAATGAAACTCACTCCAAACCTTTTCTCGCATGAAACACAAAATACTTAGCAGATATTTAGATATTTAGCAGATTGCCCAAGTTGCAGTTTTATCTAAACTTGAGAAAATCAGATAGTACCTTCTGCTAGATAACTCTTTTAGATAGTCTTAAAAGTTTTAGAAAGAGTTTGGAACAACTTTACACTCTCAGAAATAAAGGTACGCGAGCTGTCACTGGGGTGGTACCTTTTCAAAAGGTACCAATTTGTTCCTTAAAGGTCTGTATTAATACCTCAAGGGTACATAATAATACCAAAAAAAGTATAAAATTGTTCCTCTTAAAATGTTTAGGTACTAATACATACTTTTGAGGTACCAATATGGACCCTTTAAGTACAAATGGGTACCACTTGAAAAGGTACCACCCCAGTGACAGCTCGCATACCTTTATTTCTGAGAGTGTAGGATTTATTGACAGTATTTGTGGGTGAACAAAGTTTTTGGCAGTCTCAATACTCTTCAGCATATGTCTATGCATTATTGTTTTTGGTTTAGATCAGGGGTGGGCAAACTCGGTCCTGGAGGGCCGATGTCCTGCATAGTTTAGCTCCAACTCTAATCAAACACACCCGAACATGCTAATCAGTGCCTCCAAGATCACTAATTATCTATAAGCAGGCGTGTTTGATCAGAGTTGAAGAAAAACTGTGCAGGACACTGGCCCTCCAGGACCGAGTTTGCCCTTCCCTGGTTTAGATGCTAGTTGGAATTTAAGGCACTACAGCTAGCAAGATGTCATGCCACGCATGTACACCTTGAATGTGTGTGCTAAAGTGTACATTTCTCAAAGGTAGAGACAGGGCTTGCTTCATTTTCTTAGTTAGATTATGGGACTGATAGGTGATCAGTGGTTCAACATCCTACATCAGTTCTCTTCATTATGGCCTGCAGGCTAGGCCTGATCCTCAATCAGCCATGAACAGAAACCACAGTGCTGCCAAAATACACTTTGGTCTGGATCAATACACTTCCCTTGGGCTCTTGAGCCTGATCCCCCTGGTGAGTCATGTGACTGAGTGGCAAGACAGGCCTGATTTTCTAAACAGCCCTTGCCTCATCCATTGTTCTCCACTGTAGGACCAGTAGCTCTTCTGTTGAGTATCCAGAAGAAGTGGCAAAATATTCAGTGAGTGGAAAGTTGAAAGTGCCTATACTCCAAAAGTGAAGAACTGATAAATGTCCAGTGATTAAGATCCCATTTTTGTGAACACTTCACCATGATCCATTGGTGCACTGTTGTCTATGTAAAGAGCAGGCACCAGAATCCTCAAAGTGACCCACGATTATCCTCAAGGCATCAGATCTGCTTTAGGTATGATGTTTTCTCATTACGAATTCCCTTCGGAAGTGATCACCACCTTATTTAGCGGGCCTCCTTATGAGCGAGAAGTCATCGGGTGTAGTCATTCGCAGGTAAATTTTATGGTACGTGACTCCATCCCCGTCAACCACAGGCGTTTTTTTTCCTAGAGAGAATAAATGATAATTAAATTTACAAAGCAATCAGAATTAATCGCGTACCATCTCCCACAGCGATTAAACACCTCCGCCTCCCCCCATGCACACATATGCTCATTTACTCACCAGGCCAAACCTGTGCCTGTTTTCGTTCATACGTTACCTCTCTCGCCCACTCCCTCTCTCTCCGTAAATTATTTTGTATACTTACGGCGAGACTCATTAGTCACCCCTCCCTTCCGCAGCTTAACGAGAAAGCGATTAGAATGCATGTTAACGCAGTCCCAATGGCTGCTCCTGCTCGCTTCTCTACGTCCACACCACACTGCTTTACCTTCAGCACTGCCTCCTTCTGCCTCTCTGTGAGATCTCCCCTTCTCTCCCCTCTACCTCTCTGTTCTGTGGCTGCAGCCTCTCTCTACTTTCCTCTCTCTCTCTTTCCCTTTCCTCGTCCTCTCTGCAGCCTCTCTCTCTCTTTCCCTTGCTCCTCCCTCTCTTAGAGCTGCAGGCTGCTGGGGGTTTTAGACGGATCACTCTCACAATGCCTGATCAATACAGCTATTGATCGGCTGGCAAAATGTTTATAAAATCATCCTGGGCAACCAGAGCGACGGGGTGGAGAGGAGGAGCGCGAGCGAGGGGAGGGCCGTGAGGGCGATGCCATTCGGCCGGGGTGGAGGAGGCATTGTGCCCCTGATTGGTCGCTTCTACGCCCGCCTTGCCAGGCAACTAACGGGGTACGTTGCTTTGGCACGGTGCTTCCTGCTCCCATTCCTGCAGTGCTTCAGCAAACTTTCCAACCCCATAAGCTGCTGCCACCATCACTGCAGAAACTCCGGCACCGTTTTTACAGCCTGTCGTTGGCTGCCAGCCAAACTGTGACAGCGCCTACCCCTCCCATGAGTCAGTAACCTTCATCTGCATAAATTAGCAGACGGCAGGCAGTGCCAGGCTCTTAACGAGCCCATGTCATGTCATGTTGTCCCTCCTCCCCTTGTTCGCTTCCTGCTACACATCTCCAGGCCCACCTACTTTGCAGGATCCCTTTGGCATGGAATACCCTCTGGACCCTGCTTCATTTCTCCAGCTCTCTGTGTGGCTCCTGGGACCCTGCTCCCACTATATCAGCACTATCAAACAACACATCCCCACAGATCCTCCCGTTCCCGTGTGAGCTGGGAAATCTCAGACTAAAACACACACTGAGTGCTGCCCTTGTCCCCAAGCACAAGACGATCTTACTTTTCTGAATGGTTCTGTGGTTCCTTCAGACAAGCCAGCAAGTTTTTCCACCTCATACTTAGAGATGCTAACCACAGCATACCTAGCGCACTGCTAATCGTTTCATCTTAAACACCATTCATGATGAAGAAGGACTCGTCCTTGACATCCTCGCAATCCCGACAGTAAAGGATCATTAGCATTCATCAGTCATTCATCAGACTTTGAGGAATAAATCTGATCTGCAGCCCTCACAATGATAATAGAAAGATAGTGAAAACAATTAAAATGCTGCATCAGACTCTGCTAATTCTTGCTAAGCATAGCAAAGCTTAGAAAGTAGAGTTTATTGCACATTACTGAACTTTTGCACAGGACATTTTTATTTTGTAGATTTTTTTAAGTCCCATATCATTTGGTGTATATGGTCAAGGTGGGTGTCTATATGCACCCCAAAATGTTAATGTCAGTCAGTCTTTGTGTAGATGGAACTCTTAAGCGAGTTAAAGTGTCTTTTTGCCACATTCTTCCAAGTTTTTTTTCTAATACGTGGCCAAGCTGCCAATAGAAGACATTTTGTAACAGTAGCATCAGAGATGTCTCTGCAGCTTTTATGCTGAGTGAATAAGAAAATGTTGTTGCTGTAATGTTGTTGTTGTTTTTTTGGAAAAACTAAATTAATAATGAATAATGTTTAATATATGGGTGGCGCAGTGGGTAGCGCTGTTGCCTTACAGCAAGAAGGTCACTGGTTCGAGCCTCGGTTGAGTCAGTTGGCATTTCTGTTTGGAGTTTGCATGTTTTCCCCATGTTCGCGTGGGATTCCTCCACATGTCCAAATACATGCGCTATATGTGAATTGGGTAAGCTAAGTTGTCCGTAGTGTATGTGTGTGAATGGGAGTGTATGGGTGTTTCCCAGTGGTGGGTTGCAGCTGGAAGGGCATTCGCTGTGTACATATGCTGGATAAGTTGCCAGTTTATTCTGCTTTGGCGACCCCAGATTAATAAAGGGACTAAGCCGAAAATAAAATAAATGAATGAATGAATGAATGATAATGTTTAATATAAGACTATTTGATAAAGCATTACGGTGTGTCTGATCCTCCCTGGAGTTTAGTGGCTCCATTGCCGCTCCTCTGGCGCTTTTCTTAAACACTGTATTTGATAGCCTAGAGCAATGACATAGGTCAAACTATCTAGGGGGTCTTTTTAAATGAGGTGATGTTTTTAATTAAGCATAAAAGCAACATATCTCCCCACTAATTGGAGCAGAGAGGGTCTCAAGCCTGCTGTGAAATGCTAACCCTACTGAAATGTATTCATTTTAGCATGAACTGCCTGATCATTTGAAAAGTAGGAAAACACTAAACAGCAACCCAAACCCTACCACTTTCTTACTCTCTTGTTTCAATCCGGTTATGAGTAAGTTTGGACAAACTCACCCACTAGGTTAAATTTGAAGTAGATAAAGTTTCACTGTACACATAGACGTTAACATTAGCAACATTAGGCATTCATCCGGCACTGGCATGGCACTGGCCCTGGTTTGGCAGAGGTGACTCCGTCTTTAAGACGCCACACAATACTTGGGCCAGATGTAAAATGTAGTATTTGGCCCAGATGTCAATTATTGATATGTGGGCCATGTAAGTTTCTCGACCCCCATTTAAAATACATTTTTACTATTTTCAATTAAAGAAAAAATAAAAATAAAACAATCAAGTTGCATGCCTAAAGTGCAATGCATTTATCAATAGTAGTTGTTATACAACAACATATGTGGCCCAGTTCAGGCTGAGTTATGGGTATTAGTCCAGTCATGTACCGTAATTCACTGCATGTGATTGTGTGGGCCAGAGCTGGGCCAGAGATATTTTGCTATGTAAGAAGAGTTTTCTCCTGAACCAGGGGTGACCAAACTCGGCAACTCCTGCATACTTTAGCTCCAACTTCCTTCTACAAACCTCCTGGTAATCATTTTTTGTTTTTAAAAGATGTCTAATAGATGTCTAATAGATGTCTAAACATAGTCTTCTTGGCTAAAACAAGGCTAAAGTTGGGCTGTCAGTGAAAATCTAATAGACATCTAAAAATAGGCCAAAACTAAACAGAAATGAATGACTACACTTATAAAGTCTGTCTAATCTGTCTATTTGACTACTAGTTTTGGGCTATTCTTAGATGTCTATTAGATTTTCACTGACAGCCCAAGATTAGCCTTGTTTTAGCTAAGCTGTCAACATTTAGATGTCTATAAGACCATTTATATGGATGCGCCTTAATAAAATGGGAATGGTTTCCTGAATACAGTTTCCTAAAAAGTGGATTGGTCGTGGTGGGCCAGTTGAATGGCCCCCAAGGTCTCCCCATCTGACCCCCTTAGACTTTTATCTTTGGGGTCATCTGAAGACAATTGTCTATGTAATTTATTAAAGTGTATCTATATAAATGGCCCACCCTGTAGATAAGAACCACTGTACTAGACAGACCAAGTGACCACTGCAGGTGCATTGATAGAAGGCCCCAGATCTGTATCCTTGACTCCAGTTTTTTTTGTTCTCAATCTTGTTCCTTCAGTCCTTTTCCTAGTTTTGTTCCCTATCTTGTCTTAATTATTTTCTTGCTTCTCTTCTCTCACATTTTACTCTTTCATGCCCCCCCCTCCTCCTCCTCCTCCTCTGCTCACTGTGCATAAGAGGGTGTTTTATTTATTCCATCAGAATGCAGAGGGGCTCGGGGTGTGCGTGCCTCATACAGAAATCAATTTCAGCTCAGCCAGTGGAACCAAACAAAGCGCCATGCTCATCGTAGCATCCATGTGCGCTCACGTAACCTATCGCGCTCATCTCTTCTCTACTTCCCTCCCTCCTTGGGAGACATTTTGTTCTCACTCCACCGCCATTATTGTCAATCACTGAGCACAAGTGATGAGGTGTGAACACAGCTGGCAAATGAGTGATGGCCGAGTGTATATCATTAGCAGCAAAATGAAGGAAACTCAAACAAGAGGGCTTGTCTGTTTGTAGATATCTCTTTAATGAGTCAGAGTTGAAGATTTCTCTCTTTTTATCTTTCTCACTCTCATTCTCTTCCCCTGTCTCATTCTTCCTCCTTTCTTTGTCTGTCTGAGGACAGTTGTATTACTCATAGGTTGCTCCTACACATCTCAGAAGGCTTAATAGTGTTCTGCTATGTTCCATTCTGTTCAAGTAACATGGCTTGCTTTACTTGATGTCTTTTAGGTTTGGGTTATATGTATTAAATTAACTCAGGTCGTTACAATTTCTTATAAAAGTCTTAATCCATTTAATCTTGGTGCTACTCAAAAGAAAAAAAATATATATATATATATATACTCACCAGCCTCTTTATTAGATACACCTGTCCAACTGCTCATTAACGCAAATTTCTAATCAGCCAATCACATGGCAGCAACTCAATGCATTTAGGTATGTAGACATGGTCAAGACGATCTGCTGCAGTTCAAATGGAGCATCAGAATGGGGAAGAAAGGGTATTTAAGTGACTTTGATCATGGCATGGTTGTTGATGCCAGACGGGCTGATCTGAGTATTTCAGAAGCTGCTGATCTACTGGGATTTTCACGCACAACCATCTCTAGGGTTTAAAGAGAATGGTCTGAAAAAGAGAAGATATCCAGTGAGCAACAGTTCTGTGGGGTCAAATGCCTTGTTGATGCCAGAGGTCAGAGAAAAATGGCCGGACTGGTTTGAGCTGATACAAAGGCAACAGTAACTCAAATAACCACAGGTTATAACTGAGGTATGCAGAAAACATCTCTGAACGCACAACACATCCAACCTTGAGGCAGATGAGCTACAGTAGCAGAAGATTACACTGGGTGCCACTCCTGTCAGCTAAGAACAGGAAACTGAGGCTACAATTCACACAGGCTCACCAAAATTGGACAATAGAAGATCGGAAAAATGTTACCTTGTCTGATGAGTCTCGATTTCTGCTGCGACATTTGGATGGTAGGGTCAGAATTTGGCATCAACAACATGAAAGCATGGATCCATCCTGCCTTGTATCAACAGTTCATGTTGGTGATGGTAGTGCAATGGTGTAGGGGATATTTTCTTGGCACACTGTGGGCCATTAGTACCAATTGAGCATTGTGTCAATTCCACAGCGTACCTGAGTATTGTTGCTGACCATGTCCATCCCTTTATGACCACAGTGTACTCATTTTCGCCATGTCATAAAGCGTGAATCATCTCAGGCTGGTTATTTGAACATGACAATGAGTTCACTGTACATGAACATGACAATGGCCTCCACAGTCACCAGATCTCAATCCATTAGAGCATTTTTGGGATGTGGTGGAATGGGAGATTCGCATCATGGATGCGCAGCCGACAAATCTGCAGCAGCTGTGATGCTATCATGTCAATATAAACCAAAATCTTTGAGGAAAATTTCCAGTACCTTGTTGAATCTATGCCATGAAGGATTAAGGCAGTTCTGAGAGCAAAAGTGGGTCGAACCCGGTTCTAGTAAGGTGTACCTAATAAAGTGGCCAGTAAGTGTATCTTTAGAATGCAGACTTGTCAACATTGTTCTGGACCATACCAGTTACCATCAAGACAAACTATTGTTATGAAATAAATGAACTATACAACACTAAAAAAGCAAAAAAAAAAAAAAAAAAAAAAAGATTTGCTTGGCAGAAGGCACTTTTATTGCACATACTGGAGACCTCTGGACATCAGTAAGTACTCGTAACTACCTTGGTGTAACAGCACAGCTAATCAATGGCAACTGGCATCTCCACTCAAAACTAGAGGATCTGTTTCAACCCAGGCTCATTCTGATTACTTACCCCTATATGCATTTCTGGAGCCAAATACATCCCAGGAGCTACGTTTTTTTTTTTTTTTTGGCTGTTTTTGTTTTTGCAAATCCACCAGAGGCCGCTGTGTACGCTTTTTCAGATCTCAGATTTCTCTCGCAATTGCCATTCGCACCTGCTGTTCTCACGTAAATCCACCAGAGGCCGCTGTCTACTGACTGTCCTAAACCCAACCAATAGTGTTTTCAAATGCACCGATTGACCCTCCCACCCTCTTCCCTAAACCCAACCGCAGTAAAGCAATACAGAAAAAGAAAATCCTCCTGATTTTTACCACGTTTTCAAATTTTACCTCATTCTTACCCTGTTATTTAATTGTTTATTTGATTTTTTTAGCTTTTGTATTTGACTTACCTGCTTTCTGGAATAATTCTTCACCAAACTCGAACCTTGTTGTCGCGGTCAACTCTCTGCGTCTCAAGTCCGCCGACGTACATGTCGAGCTACCGGACAAACTGGTAACAGCAGAAAAGCCGTCTATATGGAGGTAAGCGGTCAGCTGTAAGCGAGAAAACGAATGGCGTCGTACTGCCTACGGGCTATGTTTTTAGAATGAGCCTAGGTTGATCGGTTTCCTTAAACTAGATTGTTATGCATTCCCTTATTAAACTTCTTTATTTACAGTTAAATCTTATGTTTTAAATTTGAATTAATCTAGATTAATCAAAGACCATGATTGCGATTAAAATTGGTAAAAAAAATGTTAATCTATTGACTATATATATTCCTAAGAGTATTTGATTTCATGTCCTTGTATATATACATGCACTGCATGAGTCATAAACCTGTGTGTTAACGTGTGTTTGTCAGTGTAAATGTGTCCTCGGATGTGCTGAATAGTAAATAAGTGTTGATGATAATACGCTTTTGTGGACCTTTGCATAGAGGCCTATGGAAGCCACATCTCTCCCTTGGTCTATTTTCTCCTTCTCTTTCTCTGTCGCTCTGCTTAATGCGAGTTCTGGATCAGCCTTATTCCTCGCTCCACTTTTATTGATTTCACCGAGAAATAGAGGGAGGAAGAAAGAAAGGGCCTTTTCACCAAGAAGTTAAATGGTCAAGTAGCGGGTGGAGGGTGGCTTTCACCACTTATTGACGAGGTGGAAAAATGTCACTATTATGGAGGCCCTTTCAGGAGATAGCGAGCTGATTGGATGAGTGCCCTGGGGTCAGCCGGAGCGCATTCCTAGCGCAACCAAACAAGTGTGTATAAAAGGCCAGAGGATTCAGTTGAACATGTAGAGGTGCCTCTTCACCGGTCGCCCTGTCTATTAGATGTGGCCAGACTACTGTCCAAGAGCACAAGGGTGATGTGCCAAGTCACTGACTGTCTTTCTTCAGGGTCTCTCTCCGGGAGGCAGTCTTACATGTCTGATCTTACCATCCATGATCAGTGAAAGTGTTTGTTTGTTGCTGTTCTGGCCTCTGTGGCTTGTCTGAAGACAGACTCAAAGGAAGCCGATGCCTGATGTGGCTCGAAAGCCTCCAGCATGTTATGCCAACTGGACGCATGTGGCTGGCGCTCAAAACTAAAAATGAAGTGCTGTGTGGGTGCCTGTGCATGAGAGGAATAGGTTAATAGGAGCATGCGAGAATCAATGGAGTTTATAAGGAACAAGACAGTGAGAGAATAGTGTTGGGTGGACAAAAACGGAGGTGGAAGTCTTGAAAGACTTCCGCCGATCTGTGGCTAGGGGTTCAAATATAAGTCACTCGTGTGGCTCCGGGAGTTTGACGCCAAGGCCTTTAATTAGGCAGGCGCATCATCTGGCCAGCCGGTCCCCGTAGAACAAGACTAGAGCCTAGCAAAGGTCAGTGTGCCACAGAACAGACACTGGATGGCTTAATCTGAGGTGAAATGCTTGGTTTTTTAAATTGATTCCAGTTTGGCAAAGACAAGGGCTGTCTTGTGCTCTAATTGAGCCACTTGAAGTCTTGAGCGGAAAGCGGGAACCCTCTCTGAGGAAGGGTTCATAAAGCAGGACACATGAACAAACAAAAAATTGTTCAGCTGACATCTGGAGCAAAGCTGTCTCTGGGCTTGGGCTGCTGCTGCTGCTGGAACACCAGTAGGCATAAAGCTTAAACTCACACTCATTCACACATGCTCGTCCCACTGTTTGGGATTTGGTTACTAATCTAGCTTCCAGATCGCTGTCAAGTTTCATTGTCCCAGTAAATCTTCCATTCCAAATAAATCACCTAACATTAGTTAAATAACTTTAATGCTTAAAAATAGATATCTAGCAGGATAACATAAGTTGTATAAGCTGTCTTTCTTTACAAAAAAATGACACTTTAAAATACATAAAACGGCATAACATTGTGAAATATTAATTTAATGATCCTTGAAGATCAAATGTATTATAGATTAGCACATCCTTAAAACTTATTTTGTTTTATTTTTCACTAAGCAAGTTCATTAAGTGGCATCCATTGATTAAAATATCACCTGCTTCGAATGTTATTACTTGATTTAATGGACGTTTTCAGTGGTTATCAGCTGATAAATATGGGCCAGTAGGGGCCTTTTGAGCCATAAACTCCAGATCCAGATCTGTTTTTAAATTACTGTGACGGTTAGGTTCAGGGTTGGAGTAGGGGTAGGCGTTAATAAAATACAAATAATTGGAAATGTAATAAATAATATAAATAAGTATTGTGGTTAATCAGCTATACCAGGGGTCACCAATCTCGGTCCTGGAGGGCCTATGTCCCTGCAGGGTTTAGCTCCAACTTGCCTCAACACACCTGCCTGGATATTTCAAGTATACCTTAATTAGCTTGTTCAGGTGTGTTTGATTAAAGTTGGAGCTAAAATCTGCTGGACACAGGCCCTCCAGGAACAAGTTTGGTGACCAGATCCAGATCCAGATCTGTTTTTACTGTGGTGGAGGTTCACCTTTCGCGGCCTCCCAGTTTCGCAGATATTTTTTGTGCAATTCAACATGCTTATTATTATTTGTTTACAGCACATTGTGTTCTGCATACTGGTGAAGTATACTCACCAATTGGTGAAGTTTTTTCTTCGCCACTGTCGCCACTGGCTTGCATGGTTCGGGATCTGTAGAGCTGCGCATCGATGGAATTGCTCTTCAGTGTTTGGACTCTCAGTAGTGATTATTAAACCACACTGAACTGAGCTAAACTGAACTGAAACACTGAAAACCGAACTGACATGGTTTCAATTTACTATAATATTCTATGTGAAGCTGCTTTGACACAATCTACATTGTAAAAGCGCTATAGAAATAAAGGTGAATTGAATTGAATTGAATACTGATTGGCTGCAGACCATTGTCAATCTTCTCCGTGTCTCCTGTACAGCTCAGATTGCCAAATTAACATAAATCGCCGGTCACTAGAAGTGTGAGTTTCAACAAGGAAGCAAAAAGGGTTGTAACTGTCCGCAGTAAGACCATCGTAAAGGGTTAGAATTGTAAACATAGGTTTATATGAGGGTACGCACACAGGCGCCGCAAGTCAGCCCAGGTGAGCGACCCCGTTAAGGATGGAGTCTGCATTCGCTTTGTTGATCAGTGACTACAGGAAAGCAAAACATTACACTGGATGCCAACATTATCCGCACAAAAGCTAAAAAGCTCTATAAACCTTTTGCTGACAGTGATGAATGCTTGCGCCTGACAACAGATTTTAATCTTTGGTTTAATTCTATAATACTGGACTTATTTTTCTACGAAAGTTTGAACTTTGAGAGTGTTTAAACAAGAGAAAAGAGTGTGAAAATGTTAATGCCTGTCTGAGAAAAGTATAAAAAGTGTGTAGTGTAGGGTTTTACATCCTTAAAACATCTATAATAACTATAAAAAAATAAAGTGGATTACTTTGCGGAGTTCGCCTATCGTGGGTTATTTTTAGAACGTAACCCATGCGAATAACCCTGCTATACTGTGACGGTTGGGTTTAGGGTTGGGGTAGGCGTTGACGTTAATAAAATACACTTAATGGGAAATTTTATAAACAATATGAATAATTTTTGTTAATTTCCAGCTACAGCCGTATGTGATCTATAGCTGATTAACCATGTGGATAAATGATAACAGCCTTCTGAGCTTACCAGTAGGCGCAGAAGGTCCCATACATATCAGCTGATAACCACTGATAACGCCAATTCAATCGAGTGATAACATTCGAATCGGCTGCAAATATATACTCCTCCTAGACATAACAGAGGCTCTTCTAGGCAGCAATAATAACAATTTGCTATTACTATATCCTGTATTGTTAAGGCTAGAATCCTATTTACAAGTTGACTATTCATAGTTTTATTAAATAAAATGTATATTCCTACTGCAATCTCCAAACATGGTGTAGCCATACGGTTGCCAAAGCACTTGACCTAAGATGGAAATTAAGTTTTTCTCCCACACACACATTAACACATGCCGCACTAGCTCACAGACTTTTTTTTTCAAGCTGAATGCATAATATATTAAATGAAATAATGTTTCTTGTGGGGATGGTTGTGGCGTGGAATGGATATGCATGGAATCTCAATGCAGCCCGGATCCCTCAATTGGTGTGATGACGGGGTAAATGAGTAACTGTGCGTGATATGGGGGAGGGCTTAGCATATCGCCTCAGGCCAGTCTGTGACGTCCAGAGACGTACATGAAGCCTGTACCCCCCGCCATCCCAGCAGACACCAGCAGACCGCTAGACGTGGACCCAGCAGTCATTAGCGAGGTTAAGATTCATTGGCGCTAATTGATGACTATTCCCCCTCTCCTCACATCCTGTGTCCATGCAAGAAGCTCTTGCCCGCCCTTACCCCTCCAGTCCTCAGACCCTGAAGACTACAACTCCTAATTGGACCTACTCGACCCCCCGCCATTAAAGATTTAGAAGGATAGAGCCTTGTAAAGCATAGAATTTTGCAGAGTTAAGCTCAGGAGATGGCTCTAACTAGGCTTCACACATGTGTATTTGGTGGGTGGGAGATCTGATTGAGGTGGAAATTTGACTCTCAGGCTACATTCACATGTTTTGTGTGTATGTGTGTGTGTGTGTCCATATACATAATGTTTCAAGAAATGTCTGTGTCTATGTGGAATTGAAAAAAAAAGTAATATGTATGCCTCATTGGCACAGTGGCTCAGTGGTAAGCATTGTCGCCTCACAAAAGAAAGTCACAAGTTCGAGTTTGGGCTGGACCAGTTGGCATTTCTGTGTGGAGTTTGCATGTTATCCTCGTGTTGGCATGGGTTTCCTCCACCAGCCTAAAGACATGCGCTATAGGTGAATTGGTCAAACTAAATTGGCCGTAGTGTGTGTGTGTAAATCTGTGAGTCTGTGGGTGTTTCCCAGTACTGGGTTTCAGCTGGAAGGGCATTCACTGTGTAAAATATATGCCGGAATAGTTGGCGGTTCATTCCACTGTGGCGACCTCTGAAATAGAGACTAAATCGAAGGAAAATGAATGAATGTATGCCTCATCTATATGTGACACTTAAAATAAACACAAACAAAGCCACAGAATATGCTAAAATCAAAGAAGAATGCACATGAAGTCCTTAAGGTTGAAATATACTTCTGCATCAAGTGATGGGCCTAAACCACAGTGCATGTCTTGCACATAACCACATTCTGTTTGTGCTGCTCTGCAATAACACTTCCAAAACGTTATTTGGCAGTGGGTGTTCTGTATTACTCTTTGTTGAGTTTCTTTGTGGATGTTTTGCATCTGCATATACTTGTACTTACTTTAGAAGTTTCTCAAACTCACACTCATTTAAGGAAGAAAGAGTCAGGAACCGGAGAACGTTCAACAATTTTAATCATAAAGTAAATACAAAACAAAAGTGTCCATCTGAAGCTCCTCCACAGGACTCCCGCCACCGAGATTCTACCCATACTCATCATTACTATCAAGCCGACCAATCACGGCTCTTGTACTATGCTTCACTGTGACTTGTAGTAAATATTTTGAGAGGTATGTTTCATAAAGTAAAATAAATACATTCATAAAGGTTTAAACCCACCCAGCAGGCACACAACGTCAGTTAAGGCATTAATATTAGGTTAGATTTAGGTTGTGACATCAGGTGAGCAAAATTCAATGTCTAGCCAGCGTCTAAGGACAACGTTATTTTGACGTCCAATAACGATGTTAAATAATGTTGATATTTGGTTGATTTTAGGTTGTGTCGGAAAGTGACCAAAATCCAAGCCAACATCTTAAACCAGGGGTGTCCAAACTCGTGCCGGTGTCCTGCAGAGTTTAGCTCCAACTTCGTTCAACACACCTCCCTGGAAGTTTCTTGTATACTTAGAAAGAGCTTGATTAGCTGGTTCAGGTGTGTTGAATTGGGGTTGGAACGAAAATAAGCAGGACACCAGCCCTCCAGGACCAAGTTTGGACACCCCTATCTTAAACCAACGTCATATTGACGTCAAATACTGACATTTATTGGTCAGGTATGGCGACCAAACTCCAACGTCTAATAGATGTCATAGTGGTAACGTCAACTCAACATCAAGCTGTAACATCATTAGATGTTGATATTTGGTTGACTTTAGGTTAGACGGTGACGTCGGCATGACGTTGGGTTCTGACGTCATCCCAATTTAAATTTCCAAACCAAATGCAATGCCCGACATTATTGGGGTACAACGTCAATCTGATGTCACGTTGACGTCCTGTGCCTGCTAGGGATCATGAGTAAATGGTGAGGTAATTTTTTTTATGTATGGATAAACTCATTCATTTTCCTTCGGCTTAGTTCCTTATTTATCAGGGGTCATCACAGTAGAATGAACCGTCAACTATTCCAGCACACTCATGCACTATGGCTAATTTTGTTTTCCCAATTCACCTATAGCTCATGTCTTAGTGCTGTGGGGGAAATGGGAGCACTCGAATGAAACTCCACACAGAAATGCCAACTTTCTTGCTGTGAGGTGACAGTGCTAACCACTGAGCCACCGTGCCACCTGTTTGGGTAAACTAACCAAATAAATTATATTTTTTTAATGTTTTCAAGGCTTTCCCATTCAAAATGCCAGACTTTTGAGACACTTGTTAAAAACATTTACAACACAGCTAGTGATATACAGAAGCTCATTTATCACAATGGGTCCAAGCAAATTGTTTCAGACCCTGCCAAAAAGAAATGAAAGAGAGAAAAAAAATAATAATTTTACTTCTAATAAGCCGTCTTTCCACTTCGATTCTGATCTTTTGGACTCCCATAGTTGTTGTATTAAATTCAAAGAAACAGTTGTTACCATAAATAATTGATTAAACACTGACATTTTTCCATGTCTGTGTTAGATCTATTATGTTTAAAAACCGCCTTTAAAACGATCAAGCCTCTGACCTTTGGGTTGCATCCAGAATTCAAATGACCTCAGCGGATACTGATTATACAAATGAATATTCAAGACATTTACGAGAGCGTATTATGAAATTTCGAGGGGAAAAATGTCACTACATGGATATGCAGTTATATAGGGTTCTAGAAATCACCTTGACGACCTCGTCCAACACAGCAAACAAACACACTAAAACACGTTATTCTGCTATCTGCTAGAAAGCTTCAAACTTTATCAGAGCGTTCCGCTGTGTTTGTGCTCCTGGTGCGGCCCACTCATTGGGCCCGTGTGATCTGGAGACGGGGTGAGGAATGTGAGAAGCATCTTAGGAAACATGAGCTGCTATTTTCCCACAAGCGTAAAAAAACAGATGCCAGTGCTCTGGAATCCTGGTGACGCAATGCTTTCGTGGACGGGGCCAAAGAGGAGGAGAGACAAGGAGCCAAAGAGGGCAAGAGGGTGAAAGAAAGAAATGGAGGAAAATGGCTTGAATGAGGGAAAAGTAAAAACTAGGAGAGGCAGCTGTAAGTTCACTGGGTCTCCGCTGGGACCGATTTCTGGCCCCTATGTCTCATTTTTCTGTAAGAACATCTGTGAAGGAAGACCATTAATTGTTTGTTGGCTAAGTGATCATCGCAAAAGCAGATGCTTGATGCCTTTTTTAAGATACGAGAGACAAAGGGAGCGAAAGAGCGAAGAGTATATGCTCCCTCAGGCTCTGATTGAGAGGAATACCATCAGCAGCGTTTCCACCCTAATTTCTCATACATGCAGATACCCCTTTAAACACAAAAACAGTGCACATCAATGCCTGCTCCTCCATCTCTGCCTCTCCTCCTGCTCTAATTATCGGTGCCTCTGTAATTGCTGTTATATTCATCATAGCTTTTGGTATTTATAGGGTCTGTTTTGATCATAGTAATAATGTCACTCTGGAATTCCCATGCTTGGGAGGAGAAGAAGAAAGAGAGAAAATGAGAAAAGGAGAAAGGGGAGAGGGAGGGCAGGGGCTGATGTTTGAATCCTGGCAGACTTCTCTCAGACATCAGTTGCAGAAGGACCCAGAGGCCATGGCTCCAGGCTGCTCTGCTGCTCGATTAAGGTGACCCGGGTCCCGTGTGGATCGGGCCTGGCGGGGTTGCATGCCGAATGGATTCACGCTGAGCTGAGCCAGGTCTGCTCTGCTGGGGGTGTTCAGGACCAGAGCTCCACTAAGTCTTGGCCTTCGTGGGCCATTGAAATTGAATTGTGGGCCATTGAAAAACTCTCTCTATATTCTTCCTCCTCTTCTTAAAGTCTGTGCGAAATCAAAATATTGGCTCATTCTGAAAACATGCTGCTATATTCATTTCTGAAGAGTGCCAAATATGACCCGGGAGGTATGTTATTTTACAGTTTTTGTTGTCGCAAATCCACCAGAGGGCGCTGTGTAAACATTTTGAGATCTCGAATTTATCACGTGAGTGGCATTCGCGTCTACTGTTTTTGCCTAAATCCAGTAAAGGTTGCTGTTGACTGACTGACTGACTGACCGATCGACTGACCCACGCTCCTCCTTCCCTGAATCCAAACAATAGTGTTTTTAAAAGCACCGATTAACCCATCCACTTTTCTAAACCCAACCGATAGTGTTAGAAGCAATCCAGAAAAAGAAAAGCCCTCATCTGATTTTTACCACATTTTCAGATTTTATCACAATCTCACCCTGTTATTTACTTATTTATTTTATTTGTTGGCTTCTGTTTTTTGTCTTACCCGCTTTCTGGAACCGTTCTTCATCAGACTCGAACTGCAACTCCTCTCAGCGTCTCAATGTACATCTGCCAACATACATGGCGAGCTCCTGGACTAATTGGTAACAGCGAGAAAGCCGTCCATATTGAGGTAAGCGTACAGCGCGAAAAGCAATGCCGTCATACCGCATTGTTGCTTTCGTTTTAAAGACAAAATGCAGCCATACGTACTTCTGGCTAATTGCAACCTCCAGAAATGTATATAGGGCTACGTTTTAGGAATGAGCCTATGTTGTTTTGTTTAGTTGAACAATCCACTGTAAAAAAAACATTGTTTTGGTTATCTTCAATCAAATTCTGACCATTTGCTTCCACTTTTTGAGTGACGGTCCTTCTCTGTTGATGTCAGTTTGGCAGCTTCAGACACAATAATTTTAACCATGCCTCTCTCACCGCTAGTTTGTTATGAGGGAATAATGGGCAAAAAGAAAGCCCCGCCCCCTACTCAATATTCTGTTTCAGTTGGAAGTAAATCAACATACTGAAATGAAAGTCTCAGCAACTTCTGGTTCACGCCAACTACTAATATTTGTTACATATTGTTAAAATATGTGATCTCAAATTTCTAATTTCCACTGTCGACTGACTGATTGACTAAACGTTCGACTGACCCACCCTCCTCCTTCCCTAAACCCAACCAACAGCAATGCAGAAAGAGAAAAGCCCTCGCTTTTACCAAAGAAGAGATTTTACCAAATTCTCACCCTGTTATTTACTTGTTTATTTTATTTTTTAGCTTTTGTTTTTCTCTTACCTGCTATCTGGAACCATTCTTTATCAGACTCGAACCCCGTTGTCACTGTCTACTCTGCGTCTCAAGTCCGCCGACGTACATGTCCAGCTACCAGACAAACTGGTAACAGGGGAAAAGCAGTTCATATGAAGTTAAGCAGTCAGCTGCTAAGCATGAAAAGGATCGGCGTCATACCGTCCCGTGGCGTATGTTTCAAACATGAAATGCACCCATATGTTCCTTTGGCCACATAATTCGCAATCTCCAGAAACGTATATAGGGCTTTGTTTTTTCCCCACTATGATTTTTGATGATTTTTTTTACATAAATTTGCTCTCAGAATATTTTCTGCTACGATTATATGAACATATTATATATCAAAATAGAGCCAAACATCTGCTTTTAAACAACAAGAACAACAAATATCGGTAACACTTTATAATAACTACACATTATGAATCATTTACTAAGCATTAATTTCAGTATTTGTTAAGCATTACCTCTACATTAACAAACGTTAATAAGCAGTTTATAACTGCAGCTACAAATGCTGTCTTCTTGACTTGCAACCACATTTATAATGTGCTTAATAGCTGTACTTTCATACTTTGTTAATGATTTATTTTTAATTACTAAATTAAGTATTGCATTATTTACAAACCAGTTGTATTTAAGAGTAGTCAATGGTTTTTGGGATAATTCAGAATGAGTTAGTAAATGATTAATAAACTATTAAAGTCAACGTTTGTATATCTTATTCAGGCATATAGTAATGGTTACTCTGTATGTTAATCAATGCCTTATTAACTCAACTTCATGCAGTTTTGTGACCTTATCTAAAGTGAGGACTATTTATGGTTTATAAATCCCTTATAAATGACAATTAAAACCTTGGTATCAAATGAACAATAATCTTTGCAGTCTTATCTAAAAAGAAAAATTACTGTAAAGTTTGAACGCTGCTGAATAACAGGAGTGTCAAAATATGACACACAAATGGATAAAACAACAACAATATAATAATTTAACAATGTAATCAGATGCAATGTTTAAACTGTACAGTAATTTTATTTCAGATAAGGTTGCAAAGATTTATTTTTCATTTGAAGTACAGTTTCATTTGTGTATCTTCTATCGAATAGAAATGAATAATGTCATTTATGTTCTTTTTTTTTCTGTTTAGAATTTAACTCAGCCTTTAATTGTCATTTTAAGGGGTTAATAAAGCATAAATAGTCCTTTAGATTAGGTCACAACACTGGAGAAAGTGGATGCCTGAATAATAAGAATTATAAATATTAATTTAAATAGTTTTTTAATCATTTACTAACTCATTCTGAATGATCTTAAAAAACAACCAACTATGCTTAAGTAACTGGTTTATAAATAATGCAATACTTAATTTAGTAATGAAAAATAAATCATTAACAAAGGATTAAAGTACAGCTATTAAGCACATTATAAATGTGGTTAGAAGTCAATAATACAGCATTTGTAGCTTCAGTTATAAACTGCTTACTAACGTTTATTAATGCTTAACAGATAATGAATTCACTATTTGCTAATGCTTAATAAATGGTTCATAGTGTGTAGTTATTATAAAGTGTTACCCAAATATCTTTATTCATTATTGTATATGTGTTCATGTTATATCACCACTTAATTGCAGAGAAAGACTAACTAAAGACTTTTCCAAAATAATCCAGAAGTAGTGTAGGAACTAATGCACTGCAAACACTCAAAAACATATTTATACGCTGCTTATTTAAAATGAGCTGAATCAGCACAATTCCTAAGGTTTTTAGGGAGGACAACTAACTTATTTTATATTTAATCCATTTAGGTCTGTACAAAAAAAAATTAAGTTAGCTTAATTGATTTGTGTTGGGACAACATGAAGGAATTGTGTGGAACCCAGCATTTTTTACAGCATAGTACAGCCACTGATTTGCTTCCAGTGAACATAGAAAAACCTGAGACCTACTTGGTCCAAATCAAGCACACATTTCATTAAACGCAATGACTGACCTTCCCGCTTTTGCATCCACATCTCCGTTTCTCCCTCTGCAGGTCTCTAGCTGTTTTCGTTTTCCCCCCATTCTGCACAGCTCCCAGTGTTTAGGTATATATTTACCACCCTTGTGTGAGGCCTGAGCGAGTGGGCCAGGGGAATGGAAAGGAAAACAATCATGCCCTCTTCTTCTGGCCCTTCGGAGCAGGCCGGCTATAAATAACCCAGGGTGGCGCGCCAGTCCCACCACCCGTGGCATGGGAATCTCGACTTTTTTAGCCCCTGCTCGACCACCCTGGGAACCCTTAAGCCAGGCCACAGAGGACGGACAGCAGACCAGAGCAAAGTCGAGGCTGATAGAGGAAGAGAGTTCTTTTCTTCTTGACTTTTTTTTTGTTCCAGCCCTCCTTTGAGACTGTAATTGTCTGTCTCTCTGTTGTGTCTCCAAGGAGAGTTGCTGACTGTTTCATCCCTCTATACCTCAGCCTCCACGGTGCATCCTTCTCTTTCAAAGCAGTTTTACACTGCATTTAGTCTGTTTTTTGCCTTATAAAGATTGTATGAATATGTGCTTTTAGAAGTGTTAGAAATCCGGTTCGTGGAACTCAGATGAAGCGTTTGTTTTACCCCACCGAAAATTGATTTTGACTTTCAAAGGCTTGCCTCTTCACAGCGCTGTCTTCCGTGTCAGTGTGAGACAGGTTTAGCTCACATTTTTGGAATTTGAGGTAATAGTTTTAAACTGACAGACTAAACATCACTCTTCTTGACTGTTCCACTTCTGAATAGTAAATACTTACACAGACACACATGCTCAAACATAGTCTTAAATTCAAACACACACACAGAGACGCATCCAGAGGCAGACGGTGAGAATCAATCTGGTAGCCAGTGCTAATAATGTTCTGAGAATTTGTTATGTTATGCACTAAAGCCACAGTTTACCTACGGGCGGTTTTGTCACTCTGTTAGTCATAAACATCCAGTTCCTTTGATACCGCGCCACAATGGCAGGCTTGGGCGAGAAGTGGAATTTAAGAATTGGCTCATTTTCAATTCACATGCTGGAATTTAAATTGTCCACACCAACACCACACGTTTGGAATGACATGGAGCAAAATTAGAATTTGTATTCAAACATTTTAATTTAGACCCAATAAATAAATAAAATAAATACAAATAATGCAAAAATAATGATACAATAATAATGATATAATAATTATATACATAAATAATAATATAATGACATCATATATAATAGTAATAATAATAATACACTAATAATTAAATAATAACTATATACATAATAATAAAATGGCATTTTATGTAATAATAATAATAATAATAATACGTTAATAATTATCTAAAAACTTTATACATAAATAATAATATAATGAAATCATAATAATACTAATTAAAATGCATTAATTACTTTATAATAACTATATACATAAATAACAATATAATAATAATAATAATAATAATAATAATAATAATATTAATAATAATAATACATTAATAATTATATAATAACAATATCATAATAATAATAATAATTAAAATAATAATAATAATACATTAATAATTATATAATAACTTTATACATAAATAATAATATAATAACATCATATATAATAATAATAATAATAATAATAATAATAATAATAATATTAAAATTTTACATTATTTGTAATAGTAATTTTAATAATATAAATGTATTAATAAGTATATAATAACTATATGCATAAATAATAAAATAATGATAATGTATACAAATAATAATCATATTAGTAATAATAATAATAACAATAACAATAATAATACATTAATAATTATATAATAACTATATATACATAAATAATAATATAGTGGCATTTTATATAATAATAATAATAATAATAATAATAATAATAATAATACATTATCAATTATATAATAAATGTATGCATAAATAATAATATAACGACATCATATATAATGATAGTAATAATACATTAATAATTATATAATAACTTTATACATAATAATGTAATAACATCATGTATAATAATAATAATAATAATAATAATAATTTTATTATTATTATTATTATTATTATTATTATTATTATTATTATTATTATTATTATATTTTATTATATTAATACATAAATAATAATAATAATAATAATACATTAATAATTATACAATAACTATATACATAAATGATACTTTAATAACATCATATATGATAATAATAATAATAATAATAATAATAATAATAATAATAATAATAAT
>CAIGQZ010034999.1:9262125-9280487 GCA_903798205.1 Danio tinwini | reverse complement strand
TGTGTGTGTGTGTGTGTGTGTGTGTGTGTGTGTGTGTGTGTGTGTGTTTGCGTGTATGTACAGTTGAAGTCAGAATTATTAGCCCCCTGTATATGTTTTCCCAATTTCTGTTGAACAAAATGATTTTTTAACACATTTTCAAACATATTAGTTTTAATAACTCAATTCTACTAACTGGTTTATTTTATCTTTCCCATGATGACAGTACATGATGTTTTACTAGATATTTTTCAAGATACTACTATTTGTTTAGCTCTGTAGACAATCAAAAACATATATTGCTTAAGAAGGCTAATAATATTGACCTTAAAATTATTTTAAAAAACAAAAAAAATGCTTTTATTCTAGTCAAAATAAAACAAATAAGACTTTCTCCAGAAGAAAAAATATTAACGGAAAGACTATGAAAATTTCTTGAGACTTGAGGAATATGTGAAAAAAATAAATACATATTTCACAGGAGGGCTAATAATTTCGACTTCAACTGTATGTGTGTGTGTGTGCGTTGGCGCATGTACGATGAATATTTTCACACTTGCCTTCTGTTAATGTGGGAATCCGCCGTGTTCGTCGCATATACATCTGGTCACCAGGAGTCTTCTCTTGACTGACAGATAACATCTGGGAAGTCTGTAGTTATCACAGGATACATGGACCCTATCTACTCCTCCCTCCCCTCACACAGGCTCCCTCTGTTCCTCTTTTCCCTTCACCCTCAGTGTTATACGGTTCATTCTTGAACGAATCCCTCCTTCATTGATTTCCCATTAACCCCTTCCAATCTGGGAGGATCTAGTCGGATTGACACGTAAACACCCATCTCATTGATTAGCCATGCGTCGCTCATTCGAAATTCTCACTTTGACTTCTAGCTCTTGTCTTGAGTCCGTGTATGACTTTTCTCTCACATGCCTGCGTTGCATTATGAGTGTTTTTTGTGTCACCACAATTGGATTTATTTATTCAAATCAAATTTATTTCTTTCAATTCAATTTATTTATTGGTATTTTTACCACAGCACATGCAGGCAAGACTTTAAACTGCCCTCATGAGATGAAACCCAAGAATACTTTAGGTTATTGTATTTATAAGGCTGAATGATGATTATCATAGATGCTTTGCATGCATTAAATATGCTTTTTATGATTCTAAAATCACGTCAGTTAGATGCAGACCCAAAAATTACAAGTATAGACTGTTTAGCATATGCAGGCAAGACTTTTCACTTTTTTTCCACGAATGCAACAGATGAAGACATCTGTAGAACATTAACTTTTATATATACACTCACTGGCCACTTTATTAGGTACACCTATCCAACTGCTCGTTAATGCAAATTTCTAATCAGCCAATCGCATGGCAGCAGCTCAATTCATTTAGGCATGTAGACATGGTCAAGACGATCTGCTGCAGTTCAAGCCGAGCAACAGAATGGGAAAGAAAGGTGATTTAAGTGACTTTGAACGTGGCATGGTTGTTGGTGCCATCTACTGGCGTGATCTTTCACAACCATCTCTAGGGTTTACAGAGAATGGTCAGAAAAAAAGAAAATATCCAGTGAGCGGCAGTTCTGTAGGCGCAAATGCCTTGTTGATGCCAGAGATCAGAGGAGAATGGCTAGACTGGTTTGAGCTAATAGAAAGGCAACAGTAACTCAAATAACAACTCATTCAACTGAGGTCTGCAGAAGAGCATCTCTGAACTCACAACACGTTCAAACTTGAGGCAGATGGACTACAGTAGCAGAAGACCACACCAGGTGCCACTTCAGTCAGCTAAGAACAGGAAACTGAGTCTACAATTCACACAGGCTCACCAAAATTAGGCAATAGAAGATTGGAAAAACGTTACCTGGTCTGATGTGTCTCGATTTCTGCTGCAACATTCGGATGGTAGGGTCAGAATTTGGTGTCACCAACATGAAAACGTGGATCCGTGCTGCCTTGTATCAATGGTTCATGCTGGTGGTGGTGTAATGGTGTGGGGGATATTTTCTTGGCACACTTTGGGCCCATTAGTACCAATTGAGCATTGTGTCAATGCCGCAGCCTACCTGAGTATTGTTGCTGATCATGTCCATCCCTTTATGACCACAGTGTACCCATCTTCTGGTGGCTACTTCATAACGCACCATGTCATAAAGCATGAATCATGTCAGACTGGTTTCTTGAACATGACAATGAATTCACTGTTCTCAAATGGCTTCCACAGTCACCAGATCTCAATTCAAGAGCACTTTTGGGATGTGGTGGAATGGCAGATTCGCATCTTGGATGTGCAGCCAACAAATCTGCAGCAACTGCGTGATGCTATCATGTCAATATGGACCAAAATCTTTAAGGAATATTTCTAGTACCTATGCCACGAAGGAATAAGCCAGTTCTGAAGGCAAAAAAAGGGTGTAACCGGGTACTAGTAAGGTGTACCTAACAAAGTGGCCAGTGAGTGTATATTATAATTTTGTGTCTAACCCCAGAATACTTTAACTTTTTGCATTTATTATGCAGAATGATGATTAAATTAGACACTTTTTATGCATAAAAAATGTTTTCTAAGATTTTACAATCACATTAATTAGGTGCAGACACCAAAATTACAAGTATTGACCTTTTACCACAACACGAGCAGGGTTTAACCTGCGTTCACGAGCGCAATGGATGGAAACATCTGTAGAGCACACACTTTTTTTATTATAATTTTTTGTGTGTTTAAATATTCCTTTTATGCGTTTCGCATGTTGTTTGATGCCCCGTGTTTTCTCTGTTAAATATTACTCTTGCCTTCTCATTGATTTCTGTCTGTTTTTTCTCCACCTCTTTTCCCATCTCTCTCCACCCCTCCTGCTGTTTCTGACAAGTGCTTGCTAATGCTCAAGTAGCACAGTGCCTCTAGGTCACACATGTAGACGTGCATCAGAACTAAAGACACGTAGTGTTCCCATTTGAATTGACAATTCCCTGACAAAACGTCTATGATCATCCAATGGGCTGAGCCGTGCTCTGACATCCATCTTGAGAAAGTGCTGCGCGGGCCTTAACATGGGCAGAGCTGGAAAGTGAGCCTCTGTGTTATAATATGTGGCATGAGAATAGACTTGTATGCAGACTATTGTTATTTAAGAGCTTTTTAAATCAAGGATCTGTCAGCTGCATACACTCCCATGTCATTTTCCGAGAACGATAGTATTGTGCTCCGAGAAGCGAGTGCAAATGCAACTATACTGTATTGTGTGAGGTCTAAAAGCCTGAGACCATTCTGAACATCCAGGCCAATCTCACGTGGAAAGCAACTAGTTTACGGATTGGCCAACGCAATCTCACAGCAATTCGTAACTTTTTGATTTAGTGGTTAATTTGCATGAATTCGTACGCTCTAATTCGTACAATTTAGTACAATTTGCTCATCACCCAATGACGGTTTGATTTAGGGGTGGGGTTGGGTGCCATGCCTCCTTTTTAAAATCTAACATTTTCATATGACTGAACTCGTACGAATTGGCAATTACATATCCATAATGTAAGAATGGGGTTTTTAACTACAGCGGTCCGAACTGTATTTCTGCCGAATGACTAAAAAGTTATCAGTATGATGGTGAAAAACTGTACATTTCTAGTCAGACCATCCTTCTGCAATCTAATACCAAAAATGGAAATAAGGGCAGTATTAGTAGCTAAAAATATAGGAGAGTGTGGTTATTATGTGATTGTATTGTATTGCAGTATGGAGCAATTAAGTGTTGATGTTAAATCAAAGGTAATTCACAAATACTTGAAAATGAAATGATTTAATGACAATAATTATCTATGGCTACAACTGAATTAGTTACAAATAACTGTCTAAAATGATAAAACCTGAAATAATAAAAACATATGATATTAATTGTACCCAGCCTAAATGTAAAATAAAGTTACCTGAGAGAGAAGGAGAGACAGGGGAAGGGAGAGAGAGAGAGACAAAGCGAGTGAATAGGCCCCAAAGAGAGTCTGATAGCAGTAGAGCCAGAGAAGATAGCCTTCAGAGCAGGAAAAGAGACAGAGCTAAATTTACCACTTTTTTGTCTATTTCTTGACCATGTGAGAGACACACAAACTGGCCAATCAACATCGTAAAGCCCCCAAAGTCCACTTATTAACCAGGCCCTGATGTAAGCAGTATCTGTCTTTGGAATCTGTATGGACCTTGTTGATGAAAAAGACATTTTTTGCCATGTAAACAAATGCATATGATAATTTGCCTTTCTACAATAATACACTGTGATATAGCCTGGTTCGTTAGTTTGTTAGTTTGTTAGTTTGTTGGATCGTATTGCTTTCTCACTAAAATCGATCAGCTCCAGAATTCGATTTAACCCATCTCGGATCAATTGCTTTGGCACAGATCAGAGCGTGATTGTGCTGTTCACATATCACACGTGCTGCTGATGATGTGACAATAAAAGTGATTTGATTTGATATGGCAAACGAACCGAGCTAATGGGGAAACGCACCAGGTTTCGAAACTAATGTCTAGGTGTGAAAGCACCCAAAGTTAACTTATTAGTTTTTACAAACTGAAGTGGATTGAACATAAAACAGTTAAGTTGTCCCAACGATCTCCGGTCTCGAGAATTGTGTTGTTTCAGTGCGTTTTAAATAAGCAGTTTAAACAAGCAATAACAAAAACTGCTTTTATTCTAGCCAAAATAAAACAAATAAGACTTTCTCCAGAAGAAAAAATATTGTCAGACATACTGTGAAAATTTCCTTGCTTTCCTTGCTTTTCTTGATTTTTCTTGCTACATCACTACATCATTAGGGAAATATTTTAAAAGAAAAAAGAAATCAAAGGGGGGGCTAATAATTCTGACTTCAACTATAATATATGTGAATAACAGAAATGAATCCTAAATGTAGCTGAAAAACAATCTAAAGACAACTGTGTAAGATCACCATCATCTTATTTAAACTTTGTTTTGTCGACTTGCAAAACTCACTGCGTGCCGACACCTCCATATAAAAGGCTGTTATGCCAGTTTCACAACGCATGAGGGCTGTGGCTATTTTTTCGGCGTGCATTTTCACAACTAGGACTTAGCAGAGCAGCGCGTCAGCGTCAAGCAGGAGCAGTGCGTGTGGAGCACGGGTATGGTTTTTTCTGAGCACATGCTCAGTGTGCTTTTTAATAAACTACATTGCTTTCATCAGTGTTGGTTCGGTTGCACATAGAGAATAACGTCTTTATTCTGGAACTACCACTCTTAATAAATACACTTGCATATAAAGTAGATCATATCTCAAAGCATTTACTGGGCACTGGCGATTTTTACTGGGGCACGTGCCCCAGTAAACGGGGTTTTAGCGATGCCTCTGGGCAGAGAAAAGAACATACATATCATGTTGCCACATGGCAACACCATGCGGTAGAGGGTTAAGGTCAATATTATTACAGAACAAACCATTATTATACTATGATTTGCCTAATTACAATATCTTGCCTAATTAATCTAATTTTTAAGCCTTTTTAAATAATGCTAATTATTTAAATGTCTATATTATTAATATTAAGCTAATTTTTAAATGTCTCTTTAGGCTGAATACTAGTATCTTAAAAAAATATGGCCGTGATTTCAATGGTAAAAAACTGTAAAAACACTACAATACAAATCCGTAACCTGGTTAACAGTGTGTTTCCTTAATATATACGGTGAATAACCGTAAATTAACTTTCCCAGAATTCCCTGCATGGCACATCACTTTTTATGCTTTTTGTTGACACTACTATGGATCTTTTTAGTTGTTTCCCCCATCAGTAGTGTATATTAGTGAGTTATGTTACATCTAATGTTGATAAACAATGTTTATTTCATGACTACCATACTGGTGTTTACTAGCTGTGTGAATGACACTGAGCACCTTCTTTACACTAATACACTTTTCTGATTGTGGGAAAAGTTGTTTGTGATGAGCATTGGTTCGTTTTGTATGAACTTTCTCATCACCACCGGCATATGGCTGTGTTATCATGTCTATCTGTGTAACAAAAGATGTGTAGATGTTGCTAATTTAAAATACAGACATATTACCTCTATAAATCAATAAAATACGGTAGTTTACTGTAAAAATCAGAATTTACTTTTATGGTTTGTACCGTATTTTTTACAGTTAAATACTGGCAACCACAGCTGCTGTTTTTTTACCGTAAATTTTACGGAATTATTTTTTACAGTATATACTGTCATCATGGCAAAGATAAAACAAATCAGGGATTATTCATATACTATTATGTTTAGAAATGTGTTGAAAAAATCGTCTTTCTATTAAATATGAATCGAAAAAATATACAAGACAGGCCAATAATTCAGACTTTGACTGTATTTCCAGAAGGTTAAAGGTAATAAAACATCAAATTCAACACTTCTTGCAGAACTCTGTGTGTGACTGTGTGGAAACAAGCTTGTGTTTAGAGTCAGACGGAGTGTAGTGTATGTTTTGCATGTGTATTTATTCCTGTTCAGAGTATTTGCGCGAGACAGCATGCGTGTGTTCGTGCTTTTCTGTTTGTCTGGGAAGCACACGAGAGAGAGAGAGGAAAAAGAAAGTGAGACGCGGAGAGCAAGAATATTTTATCGAGACTTGTACCGGCCCAGCCGTCTGATGTACAAAGAGCCCAGAGGAAGGAGGTTCACAGCTGTTTGTAGACCATACGAACGGGAAAGGTCAACGTCGTAATGCAGCACGTTTCTCCAATCCTTTTTTCATTTCACTGCAGAAAAAAAAAGAAAAAGAAACGCCACTTTGGCTGCCTTCAGTAGCACTGGTGCATTTAAATTACTGTTCTTGCCTGGAGAAGAATGGTTCAAGCATAACCCCATTGTATTCTTTGATAAACTCTGTAAAATGCACAGTATAAGCTGGGGGAAGCAGCATGGTTTAAGGGCACAATTGCCGTGCAAATTTACCATGGAAAGTTCCGCCACCCTTCCTCTGCCGAAGAGAGAGAGGAATAGAGGGAGAAGGTCTGACTGTTATCTGTAGATGCATGGCAGAGCAGGGAAGATTGTCTTTGTGTTTGTCATCTCGCTATGGGGGCTCAGCTGTAAATGAACAATGGCGCTCTAATCCCAGCTCTGATGCCAGATTAATATTCAGGCCCACCAAAATATTAATTCCAGCCAAGAGCAGCGCATGCAAAAAAAAAAAAATAATAATGTCAAAACACTCTAACAAATAAAGACAACAACGAATCGAGTACACACAAAGAACGCTCTCCAGCTTTTTTGTATCCGCACACGTACATCTCGGCGTCGAATTTGCAGTTAATCTTAATAATAATTTCGCTTTCAAAGAAGACTTATTTGCGGTGTGCTATGTTGTTTTTCGCAGATTGTCTTCACTTAGCCAGGGGTTTTATTCTGGGATTTGAATATTTACAATTTGAAATAATGGAGGTTGTAAAAATAAACCCCGCTTCATGCTCTGTAATCCACAAGACTGGGAAATTGCCTCCCAACTTCAAAGACAGTCCTGGAGTTGTCGACCGTTAATATGATTTGATGCGAAACTGTTGCAGCCACAAGAAGGGTCCGTTATTTCACTTTCTCTCACCCCAATGTCTAGGACCCGTGATCTCCACAATGATGAAAACACAATCATGAAATCATAGTAACTGAATTTAGATTGTGACGTGGAATGTAAACAAATTTGACAAGTTTTGGATGAATAAAGGCGACTCTGTGGCTTAGTGGTTAGCTCTGTGTGGAGTTTGTATGTTCTCCCTGTGTTTGTGTGGGTTTCCTCCGGGTGCTCCGATTTCCCCCACAGTCCAAAGACATATGCTATAGGCAGTGGTGGAAAGAGTACTGAAAAATCATACTCAAGTAAAAGTACCATTACTTGCCTAAAAATGTAGTGCGAGTAGATAAAAGTATCTGTTGTAAATATTACTCAAAGTACAAGTAAAAAGTAGCCCTTCGAAAAGTACTCAAGAGTAGTGAGTATTATGCTGTCAAAAGCTGATATGTTTACATGTAATATGTGCATGTGTGTGTAAACGTAACATTCTGTAGCGCATTTAATTATTGCCCAGAAGGCATACAACATCATGAGACATTACTATTAGGTTAGATTTAGGTTGTAATGTCAGGTGACCAAAATTAATTGTCAAGCCAGCAGTTAAGAAGTTCTTGACCCAATGAAATCTCAAGAACTGTGTTGATTCAGCTTATTTTAAATAAGTAGTTTGAACGAGCAAAAAATATATTTTTTTTGAGTAAGTGTATGTGAAATAAATTAAAAAAGTTATATTTTATTCATAAAATATTAGATTGTGACACTTTTTGATCAGTAAGAACTAATCAAATCAGCAAATACCAGATTTTTTTTACTTATTAACTATGTTTGTTTAGTTTTTTTCAATGGGAAGTTTTAGGCTGTTGAGGGAGGGAAGTGTTTATTTGGGTTAGTGTTAGTAACATCATGGAAGGATAATTATAAAATGAATGTTGTAATTGATATCCCGCACTGTAAAAAAAAATCATATGATCAATTAGTCATGACAGCATATGTTTTAAGTCATTGTAACTTTTGCTGAGTTCAGACTGCATGACTTTCAAAGTCGTGTCACGGATGTTCCCACTGCATGACCATCTGGGCTAGTGTTCTGTCGGTGCTGGGTTTACACTGTAGGATGAATCGGCGACAGGAGATTTCACATTGCATGACGTTAAAATAGAAAGAATCACAGACAACTTTGTCCAAACTACATCTCACAACCAAACAAACACGAGAAGTGACATGGAAACATTGCGAGGTCACAAAGTACTGTATATCTTTTGGTTTTAGCTACATAATGGAAAAAGAAGGCTTTAAGCTTTAGAAAATGTAGTTATGTTGCTCACCTGGCTTTTGATGAGAATTAGCAGTTTCTCCTAAACTTTTTTCACTTTTTGACCTGATTGTGATATTGATCTAATTACACGTCAAACAGATACAGTCTTCCTGCCAAATTTCCACTAGTTTTTCAGCCATTTCTTGGGTCCAAATAAACTGAAATGAGCGCTTTTAGCTTCTCCCCCAACCTCCCGCTGGCTTGCAGGTACCCGTACTAGTGAATGCTGCTCTCTCATTGTCTGTAGGTGATCACGGATGTTATTTTCAATCAGAACACACTTCACACGGCATGATTTGAATCGCAAACAGCCTCAGATATTTAGCACACTCATTTCGCGTCCTTAATTGTTTATACTGTGTGATTTGCCTGTGATTTCAGGAATTTGTCGGCGATTTCTCCAAACCCTTTCGACGAGTCAAAATCCTGTCTAAAATCATGCAGTCTGAACTCGGCATTAGTGAACTAAGTTAATCATGTTCTAACTTAATTTTATAAGTAATGCAAGCTGTTTTAAGTCAGTTTCACATAATATGAGTTCAATGGAGGCATAAGGATAATTTGATCCAGCTTAAAATTTAAGGCAACCAGGATTTTTTTTACAGTGCATGTACAAAACCTATTAAAATAAATTTTAAATAAAAAAAATAGCAGATATCCTCATGAAAGTGTGTCAAAAGATTGCTCTCAATGGTGCCATGGAGGTGGCAGGTCCAGGGCTTCTCACTTTCGAGAAAGTTGGCAGCGAGGTGATTTTTATGAGTTGAGATGTGTCAGAGGGGGTCTTGAAGGTTTTTCCCATAGTGTCTTGACATGTGGAAACGGACACAGGCCCGGAGAAGGTGACAGGTGAAGAGCTTTAGTCACCATCATGGCTTGATGAACAATGATGAATTGCCACTTTCTGCTTTGGCATGGGTAGCATGAGGGTCTGGAACGGGCCAATGAAGCAGAGCTGAGTGATGGAGGAGAACGGGATAGCTTTTGGCGCGGGTTGTCTGGGTTGCATGGCTCGAGGTGTTAATGAAGTGTTTGAGGTCCTCTCCGGCTTTGCTATAGGTGCGATCCTTTGTCAGTTAAAGCTCGGTCAGCACACACACACATATGCGCGTCTCTCAGTCACTAATCCAACAGCAGGGGATGGGTTGTGCTCCGGCCGACAGTGAGATCTTCTGCACAGTGATAAGGTCTAATGTGATCTGGGCTAGTTAGATTAATCTCTCACACATGGCACTAAATATGAAGGGTCAGCTTATTTTAATCCTCAAATCTCCCCCGCACAGACACACGGACCACTGTCCCACAAAACTTCACCAAATAATCTCACTCTTAATTCCTTATCTTAAGCCGTTATCTGTCTTTCAAACCAACCAAGGAGTGTTTTTAAATGTGTTTTTGATGGGCTTCATGGTACACCAACATTTATTTATTTATTTATTTATTTATTTGTTTGTTTATTTATTTATTTATTTATTTATTTATTTATTTATTTATTTATTTATTTATTTATTTATATTTATTTATTTATTTATTTATTTTTATTTATTTATTTATTTATTTATTTATTTTTATTTATTTATTTATTTATTTATTTATTCTTTTTTAAGAATGTGGATTTAGTCACTAAAATGTTTAGGAAAAATACTCTCCAATGTACTATTTAAATGAATTCTGATGTAGTAAATAGTATAGTAGTTTCAGTTTCAGGATACAGATTTTAAATTTATTTAATTAAATAGTGGCTCATCACAAAATATAATTGCATAATAAAATAAATTAAAATGTTTAGTACTGCATTGTTTATTTTACCCTTTTTGAGGATGTCACACAGACCTTTTGTTTAGTATACACTACCTGACAAGTCTTGTCGCCTATCCAAGTTTTAGGAGTAACAAATATTAACTTGACTTCTAGTTGATCATTTGGTATCAGAAGGGGCTTATATGAAAGGCAAAGACCTCTAGATTACGCTTATTTTACCAACATAAAATATGATCATGCCTTGATTTTTAATAATTTTATTAGGACAATATGGTCTGGCTTTGCTTAGACAAAAGTCTTGTCACCTTCAGAAATAATGTACAATATAGAATATAAAGTCATGCTGCAGTGGAAAACGAATGACTATTGTGTATGACTCCCATGAGCTTGAAGGACTGCATCCATACATCTCTGCAATGACTCAAAAAACATATTAATAAAGTCATCTGGAATGACAAAGAAAGCTTTCTAGCAGGACTCCCGGTGTTTATCAAAATTCTTTGGATTCATCTTCTCCTCCTTTATCTTACCCTATACGTGCTCAATAATGTTCATGTCTGGTGACTGGGCTGGCCAATCCTGGAGCACCTTGACCTTCTTTGCTTTTAGGAAATTTGATGTGGAAGATGAAGTATGAGGAGTGCTATCCTGCTAAAAAAATTTGCCCTCTCCTGTGCTTTGTAATGTAATGGGCAGCACAAATGTCTTAATACCTCTGGCTGTTGATGTTGCCATCCACTCTGCACATCTGTTGCGTGCCCCCATACTGAATGTAACCCCAAACCATGATTTCTCCTTTACCAAACTTGACTGATTTCTGTGAGAATCTTGGTTTGTGTGGGTTCCAATAGTGTTTGCAATATTTGTGATGATTGAGATGCAGTTCAACAGATGATTCATCTGAAAAATCTACCTCCTGCCACTTTTCCAAATAATCAGCTAGAAGTCAAGTTAGTATTTGTTGCTTTTACAATTGGGATCAATGGCAAGACTTTTGTCAGGTAGTGTATAGGTTCTATCAAATCACAAATAAACAATATTAAACTCATATACTGCACAACAGCAAATTGAACCACCATTGAAGTATTATGCTAATATTCTGTCAAATAACAACAATGATAAAACCAGCATTTTCCAAGATAAACCATATTTATTGGTTTATTTTGTATTCCTAAACTGTAAAAAGTGGCAAGTTGGCTTTACTCAAAAAAAAGTTGTACTGTAATATTGGCTTCATTTTTAGAATTGTGCAAGTACTGTAGTTCATATCAGTGTATTTACTCTCTTTTTAAAGTCAACTAATCGCTTTTAAAAGTGTATTGATTCATTGATTGATTTGTGTCACATAACATATCCATATTCCTCTACATGTACATGCCACAGCCATATCACCCTGCAGCCCAAGACCGGTTACTCACTGAAGCTAAGCAGGGCTGAGCCTGGTCAGTACCTGGATGGGAGACCACATGGGAAAACTAGGTTGCTGTTGGAAGCGGTGTTAGTGAGGCCAGCAGGGGGCGCTCAACCTGTGGTCTGTGTGAGTCCTAATGTCCCAGTAAAAGTGAAGGGGACACTATACTGTCAGTGGGCGCCGTCTTTCGGATGAGACATTAAACCGAGGTCCTGACTCTCTGTGGTCATTAAAAATCCCATGGCACTTCTCATAAAGGTGTAATCCCGGTGTCCTGGCCAAAGTCCCTTAATCGACCCTTACGATCATGGCCTCCCAATCATCCCCATCCACCAATTTGGCTCTATCACTGTTCACTGTCTCTCCACTCCACCAGTAGCTGGTGTGTGGTGAGCGCACTGGCGCCGTTGTCCTGTGGCTGCCGTCGCATCATCCAAGTGGATGCTGCCCCCCCCCCCCCCCCCCCCATGATTGTGAAGTGCTTTGGGTGTATGGCCATACTTACCATAGAAATTCAAAGAACAACCAGCATTATAATCTTATTTAATATCAAAGTAATAACAACATCAATGTCCAAGTAATGCCATTTATTTAGTATTTTAGTATTTATCAATTCTGGCAATGGCCCATAACCTACCTATTTACTTGAATGTTTTATTTTATGTCAAAGAACGTTACACATTAATTTGCTGTTCTGCTTTTGTTCTGCAATTTAGTTTTGCAATCCACCCCAGACTAACCAATGCATAAATGCTTCCAGGCTTGTTGGTTGTTCAACAAAACATAAAGTAAAAATATAGCTAAATATTGACATTTTAAGTTTTAAAAAAGGTCAGTTAATTCTATAAATATTTATGGTGGTTATCTCAAACTATACCACCAAACACACAACACATTTTCATTTTATTATTATTTTATTCCATTGATATTTCCATATTTGTCTGTAAAGAAGAACATAGTCTCCAGCGTGCAATGATGTTTTCTCTCAAGCACCCTTAAATAGAGCATCACATGCTCCTGATGGGATCTCCTTGCTCATATCTCTTTAAAACGTTGTTGATATCCAGCCACTGACATGTGACATGTCCTTTAAGGGGAAAATCATGAGGGATGTGTCCAAATGTAATTGTCCCATTTTCTTTCTAGGACTTATTTTGGGGCCGTTTGGTTCTTTGTTCCTCTGATTGATTTGTTCCGTAGCCGATTTAAATTCACACACAACACAGATAAGAAAGTGGCCGTATTTTGAGGGAAGTCAAGACAAATTGAGGTCAATACTTCATTTTGAGATCCTGTTGGATCCGCATATACACAATTTTTTTTTTATTGCTTGTTCAAACTGCTTATTTAAAGTGAGCTGAAACAACACAATTCTGGAGATTTCAATGGGACAACTTAATTGTTTTATGTTCAATCCACTTAAATTTGCAAAAGCTAATAAGTTAACTTAATTCATTTATGTTGTGCCAGCAAAAACCGATTGTACAGTGGCACTCGCTATAACGCAGTTCACTTTTCGCCAACATGGGCTCATTCTGAATGAGTAGCCCTAAATACGTTTCTGGAGATAACAAATTATGTAGCCAAAAGGACGAATGGATGCATTTCATTTTTAAAACGAACACTACGGGGCGGTATGATGGCGTTCCTTTTTGCACTTAGCAGCTTACCATTTACCTTTATATGGACGGCTTTCTCACTGTTACCAGTTTGGGTCAATCGGTGTTTTTTAAAATACTATTGGTTGGATTTAGGGAAGAAGGAGAGGTGGGTCAGTCGATCGGTCAGTCAGTTAGTCATTCAGTCAGTCAAACAGTCAGTCGACATCGGCCTCTGGTGGATTTATTCGAGAACTGCAGGTGCAAATGGCACTCGCGAGAGAAATTTGAGATCTCAAAAAGCATACACCGTGGGCTCTGGTGGATTCGCAAAAACTGCAAAAAAATCTTACCTTCTGGAACCTTTTTGGCGCTCTCCAGAAATATATATAGAGGTACATTTTCAGAATGAGCCTGCGCTGCTTTTCACAACCTTACAGTTTCACAGATTTTTTTTTCAGTGCAATTTGACATGCTTTTTTTTTTTTTTTACAGCGCATTGTGTTCTGCGTCCTGATTAGTACATGGTGTTCTGCATCCTGATTGGCTAGAGAACCATGGTTAATCAATCTCCTCCATGCAATGTCTCCTGTACAGTACAGAATGCGTTCAGCTTGCCAAATTTACATAAATCTTTGATCGCTAGCAGTGTGCCTCTGAAGTGATTTACTATATGTTTGCAAGTTTTCTCCCCACAATGTTGGCGAAAAGTTTTGCACCCAAAAGGCAGAGGAAGATGCTAACCATCGCACAAAAAGTTGGACTTCTGGACACGCTAAAGGAAGGTGGAAGTTACGCGGCTGTAGGGCACCATTATGGAATAAATAAATGAGGATCGGTAAACTATAATAACTACACACTATGAACCATTTATTAAGCATTAGCATCTAGTAAATTCATTATTTGTTAATCATTAACTCCACATTAATAAATGTTAGTAAGCAGTTTATAACTACATCTACAAATGCTGTATTCTTGACTTAAAAGCACGTTTATAATGTGCCTAATAATTGTACTTTTATAATTTGTGGCTGGTTGATTTTTCATGACTAACTGAAGTGTTGCATTATATACAAATCATTTGTATTTAAGAGTACTTGGTGTTTTTAAGATGGTTCAGAATGAGTAATTAAATGATTAATAAACTATTAAAATCAACATTCATATATCTTATTATTCAGGCATATATTCACAGTTAATTTGGATGTTAACAATAGCTTTATTAATACAACTTCATGCAGTTTTGTGACCTAATCTAAAGTGAAGACTATTTATGCTTTATAAATCCCTTATACATGACAATTAAATTAGTATCAAATAAACAATAATCTTTGCAATCTTATCTAAAAAATGTAATTCAAATAAAATTGCTGAATAACAGGAGTGTCAAAATATGACATAAAATTAGATAAAACAACAACAATATAATAATTTAACAACATATTACATAACAACATTTCAATGTTATTTAGCGATCTTTAAACATCATTTAAACAATGTTTAGATGCTTAAAAGTTAAGACTGCATATATTTGTGTATATCTTTAAATGAATATAAATAAATAATGTCATTTATTTTATTTTTTTCCTGTTTAAAATATAACTGAGCCTTTAATTGTCATTTATAAGGGATTTATAAAGCATAAATAGTCCTCACTTTAGATAAGGTCACAAAACTGGATGAAGTTGAGTTAATAAAGCATTTATTAACGTACAAGTTCATTCATTCATTCATTTTCTTTTCAACATTCAAGTTAACTATTAATATATGCCTGAATAATAAGATATATAAATGGTAATTGGAATAGTTTATTAATCATTTACTTATGCATTCTGAATGTTATAATATAATAATAATGCAATACTCAATTTAGTAATAAAAAATGAATCCTTAACAAAGTATGTAAATACAATCATTAAGTACATTATACATGTACATTTGCATTTGTATCTGCAGTTATAAACTGCTTACTAACATCTATTAATGTAGAATTAATGCTTAACAAATAATGAATTCACTATGTGTGTAGTGAAAGGAAGTGATTTATAGTGTGTAGTTATTATAAAGTGTTATCGACCACTGTACACAGTCAAAAATATATATTTTTTGCTGCTTGTTCAAATTACTTAATTAAAATGAGCTGAATCAACTCAATTGTTGTTGTTTTTTGATGGGGATAAATTAATTGCTTTATGTTCAATCCACTTAAATTTGTAAAAACAATTAAGTTAAAGGTGCTTTAAGTTTTTGACTCTTCTAAAGCATAAAAATACCATAATATGTGTGCAGATATTTCAGAAACATCATAAGTGAACATACTTGTTTAACTGAAAAACAATGCTGAAGTCAGATATTCTGCTTTGAAAATGTTTTTTCCGTGCCGGGATGCTATCTTTGTTTAGGTAAATTTAACCTGCACAATGCCAGTTCAGCCAATTATAATTCAGCACCCCGGGTTGCCTTTTTGGAAAACAGCGTATTACATTCATTCATTCAGAAAGACTCTGAAAGCATGCGTCCATGAGCGAAATGTGACAGTGTCAGTGGACAGTATCAGATGTCAAAATGAGACTTCAGTTCCACATGAGGTTATTAATTAGCAAATGATATAAGTCTTTCGAACGTGAGCAGGTTACATTGTAACCGCATTTCCTAACAACACGCTTTGTGACGATATATGCAGTAATGAGGAATTTGGCTGTTTGCACCAGACGAAACACGACAGAAATGTAAATACAGCCATTCAGAAGCACAGAATATGCGCTCACTCACGAAACGGTAAGGTTTATAATCTATTTAATACATGTTAACCCTCTTTAACATCATTAAATGTAGATGCTGAATCACTCATATGTGTTTAGTTCTAAAGTTCAATTTCAGACGGTTTATTGTATTTTCAAGATCTGAGGTGAACTATCTGCTGCTGCTTTCAGTATATGGCAACAAATGTCCTGTAAAATGGCATTCAAACTCACATTGTTAGCATTTAGCACTGAATAAAGCACACAAGGTTTACCTGAGGTGATCACTGTCATAGGTTTCACATGTTCAGATGTAAGAAACAGAAGCCGCTTCCAATATATCAATTTGAGGTGTTGGTTAGAACCAAAACTCCTTTTAATATGGAAAATGTTCCCTCTATCGTGTGTCGTTGCTTTTATTTAGAACACAGTTTAAATCACTCGCTCCTGTACTTAATCTGGCAACCCGCGCTTGCTTTTATTTAGATCCAGGAGTGCAAAACCTAGTTCAACCACTGGGTGTGAAATTTACATACTGCACCTTTAATTATTTTGTTTTGGGACAACATGAAGGAATTTTGTGGAACCCAGCACTTTTTACAGTGCACTGTAAAATCATGTACACTGTAAAAAAAGCTGGGTACCACACAATCGATTTGTGTTGGGACCGCATAAAGCAATTAAGTTAACGTAATAGTTTTTATAAATTTAAGTTGATTGGACATAAAACAAGTAAGTTGTCCCAAAAAAAAACCTAAGAATTGTGTTGTTTCAGCTCGATTTAAATAAGTAGGTTGAACAAACAGGTCTACCATCTAAAAGTAAGGTTAATGCTTTAAACAGACACACACACACACACACACACACACACGCGCACAAAATAAAACTGTTAATTTGTTATTTCCAAAAGTATAGTTTTCCTGTCTGAAAGTGTGTCATTTGTAGACACATGCGAGAGTATTTATTCAGACACCCAGATTTTTTTAGGATGTTATTGTTTACTTCATTACTTCCAACAAAAAGTAACCCCCACAAACACACACTTTCTGCAATGGTACAGTTTTCTGCCAAAACCCCAACCAACGCGCATCAATTTGAACAAAGATCGCCCTATTCTGTAGCCTTAATTAGAAGAAAATTGTAAACAGACGCACGCCTTTCTTAAGGGATTATCCATACTTTATGACAGAGCGTTTGAAGTCTGGAAGCTTTCTGAATCAGCATTGCTCAAGTGGGTCTCTTATAGGACATTGTTGTCTTCAATTATTTCCCCGTTATATATACGTGTCTGTATAAAGCCAGGATATCATCTATTATTTAGAGGTGCAATCGTTTCTGTTTATCAGGTCTTTTTTAAAAAGGGGGTTATCTGTATGCATCGCTTTTTTGATTAAACAGAACAAAGCGTAATAAAGCAAGAAGGGTTGAAATGGCTGCTCGTCTCTCCTGCTCCGCCGATTCCCGACCTTTATTGTCATTTAATGCGAGCGGCGGCGAGTGAGGAAGAGATCTGAAGAGCAGCTGGCACTGTGCTACGCGAACACACGGGGAAAACAGGGTTTTACACAAGTTCGGTTATACAAATACACACACGTTTGTGCTGAAAGTTTCTCCTGCACGCTGTGGAGCTGACAGATGCTTAGTCTTGCAAACAGTTTAAGCTTATGAGAGCATCTAATGCTGATTTGTTGGGTGCTGATTACTGTTGGGCCCTTTTAACTAAAGTGGGTTTTAGATTGCATGCCTTTTGCTCGAATTTAATTGGACACTGCCTGTACTGAAGTGAATGGTACAATAGACAGTTTTCATTATTAAATACTAAAGTCATTTTAAACTATTGTCCCTTTTTCCCTTCTTTTTACGTAAAGAAAATAAGAAGTGATTTTTCAAGTATTGCACTAGCCACTCTTTTCCAATCGTGTCATTTAAAATTGAATTCCTTAAAGAAACACTCTACTGTTTTTTTATTTTTTGTATTTTATTTTT
>CAIGQZ010034999.1:9240359-9255265 GCA_903798205.1 Danio tinwini | reverse complement strand
AAATGTATGTGTGTGTGTATATATACACCTAATATTATATTTGTAAGTAATAATTTAATAGTTATACACTTAAAATGTCTAATATGGAAGAGTTGTATGCTAAACTAGCAGTATTGTTTATACTGTATATGGCTGTCTATACTGTATTGTATAGACAGCCATAGCCATAGGCTCAACACACCTGCTTACTTTAGTAAAAAAAACACTTTCTATAGTCAAGTACATTTTTTGTTTGTACACTCTCAGAAAAAAAGGTACAGGAGATGTCACTGAGGCAGTACCTTTCCAAAAGGTACATATTTGTACCTGAAGGGTCCATAATGGAACCTCAAAGGTACTTTTTAGGTACATTTTGGTACTAATATGCATCTTTTAGGTACCACTGTGGACTTTTTGAGTACAAATATGTACTTTTTGGAAAGGTACTGCCCCAGTGACATATCCTGTACCTTTATTTCTGAGAGTGTATGAATTAAAAAAATAAAACTGCCACTTTTCTAATTAAATGGCAGAAATATAAATATGTATTAAACCTACAGGCAAATTCACATATTTCACTATCTGAATCATAATAATAGATACAATTCTTTTTAAATAAAAGACAATACATGCTGTTTCCATCTCTGTCAGTGACTGACAGTTAATTGAGTGCATTCACTCAGTGGTTCTCTCACTATGTTTAATCCTTTCTGTGCAAGACTGCATAGCATATTTAATGCCATATGCACCGTGGTTCATTTTGAAATAAAAATAGCTAAACATTCGTTAAGAGTTAAATTTTTTAACAGGACGAAACAGTTGTGAGGATGAGGTGAACGCCAAGGAAACCCGATTGCTCCTCCATAACATTGTGGTACAGGTAATACAAGTGTTTGTATAACAAAGAACAGCAAATAAGCAGATATTATAACAATCTATCGTTAAACACACAGCTTGTGCTCTCGCTCTGAAAAACAAAAGACGGGGAGGAGCCAAATTCTGCCGTTTTCATATCAAATTTTAAGGGGACTGAGGCGATAATTTACTGCACAGTTTATAAGATAATGGCAAAAGTTTTAAGGGGGCTGAGTAGAAAAATAGGGGGGCTACAGCATCCGTAAAATATGCCTATAGCAACGCCCATGCCTTCAGCTTTATTTATTAGAGGTTGCCACAGCAGAATGAACTGCCATCTTATCCAGCATATATTTTTACACACTAATTCACACACATACATCATGGCCATTTTAGTTTATTTCATTTACCTATAGTGCATGTCGTTGGACTGTGGGGGTAACCAGAGCACCCGGAGGAAACCCACATGAACACAGGGAGAACAATTTAATTCATTTTTATTTGCATAGCGCTTTTACAATGTAGATTGTGTCAAAGCAGCTTCACATTGAAGATTATAGTGAATTGAAAGTGTCAGTTCAGTTTTTAGAGTTTAAGTTCAGTTCAGTTTAGTTCAGGTCAGTGTGGTTTAATATTCACTGCTGAGAGTCCAAACACTGAAGAGTAATCCATCGATGTACAGCTCTACAAGTCCCGAACTATGCAAGCCAGTGGCGACAGCGGCAAGGAAAAAACTTCACCAATTGGCGTAAGTGAAGGATAAAAACCTTGAGAGAAACCAGGCTTAGTTGGGCACGATCATTTCTCCTATGGCCAAACGTCTTGTACAGAGCTGCAGTCTAGGCTCCTGAAGCTGGAGAACGCTGGACGTCAGCAAAGACTCGGCTGCCCCTGGAGGTCACAGGAATCAGACGCATGCTCTCCACTCCTCCATGACCACCACAGCTGCTACTCAGGAAACGGCCTGGTCCAGGATTGTGGAACCTTGGGATCATCTCTTCACAGGTCTTGATTGCATCAGTGGTGCTGCATAATCTCTGGTGGTCTCGGGATGAGTATCCTCATGTGGAAATAGAGAATAAAGAGAATAATTAGCGTAGCTGCTGTTCATAGTGTATATAAATGAGATGCGTGGAGCACATTCATGCATCATACTGTTATGGGATGTATTGAGTGTATGCTTTGCTAAAAAAATAGATCTTTAATCTAGTTTTGAACTGCGAGAGTGAGCCTAGGACATTATTAGGAAGGCTATTCCAGAGTTTAGGAGCCATAAATGAGAAGGCTCTACCTCCTTTACTCGATTTTGCTATTCTAGGTACTACCAGAAGCCCTGAGTTTTGAGATCTTAAAGAGCGGGTTGGATTGTAGCGAGACAGGAGGTTGGTTTGATAAACAGGAGCTAGACTATTTAAAGCTTTATAGGTAAGAAGTAATATTTTAAAATCAATTCGGAACTTAACAGGCAGCCAGTGTAAGGAGGATAAAATTGGTGTGATATGATCATATTTTCTAGACCTGGTAAGAACTCTGGAAGCTGCATTTTGTACTAGCTAAAGTTTGTTAATAGAGCAACCAGCGAACAGAGCATTACAGTAATCCAGCCTAGAAGTCATAAAAGCATGAACTAGCTTTTCTGCATCTGATATGGATAGCATACGTAACTTAAGTTAAGTTTGTAACTTAGCAATATTTCTCAGATGAAAGAAAGCAGTTTTTGTGACATGGGAGATATGATTTTCAAAAGTTAAATTGCTGTCTTATATAACACCCAGATCTTTTATAGTAGAGCTAACTTTGTACACTTTGAACAACCACACAAAAATGCCAACTGACCCAGCTGGGACTCGAACCAGCGACCTTCTTGCTGTCAGCGCTAACCACTGTCGCCCACCTCACACTCCTTCTCTATTAAAACCTAAAGTGTTTTTTTTAATAAAAATTAAAGCCTACTTTTTTATTTATGGCCAATAAAATGATTTAATTATCGATACGCAATGGTATGTAGCTCTTTTGTCTAGTAAACAGCTTCATCAAGAGTATCAAGCACCGAAGTGGACAGTCTGACCGTTTCTAATGAATATCTGTGAGGTTATGACTCTGGTGCAAGTACAGACCTGCAAGCGACGCTGAAAAAGTTGAGACCTCCGCACTCCATCCATTCATCATTTATTTCAGAGCCCCCCCTCCTCCTCCTCCTATGTCCCCTCACTAGCGTGCCTGCTTGTTTTTGTTGCAGTTTTAAGTGTCTCTCCCTGGAGCTCCTCATCAACAACTTAATAAGAGCTCTTGGGAACAATTAAACAGCATCTTTAACCCTGCTCTATCCACAGAGGTAAAAATAATCATAAAAATGTTGCCAAATAGAAGAGACTCTAGGGGGAGCGTTCAGAAATCACAGTCTGTCTCCGTCTCTGTCCTTTATTCCCTCAACTGAAGCCCAAGCAGCACAGGCGAGAGCTGTCAGAGCCGTAGCCTATGATAGACACATTTACTCGGCTTTCTATCCCAGCCCCATGTGGCGTTCCCTTTTTTTTCTGCTTTTTCTCTCCTCCTTTTCTTTTTCTCTTTCAATGTTGGAACTGACATGTGAATAAATATGTACTGTCTAAGTGGCTTTGTTGTTGTGTACGAGAGATCTTCCGCAGAGTGCACAATTATGCATGTTATTACAGGAATATGTCTTGTTCTGGTTATGGGGGAAATTAAGTTTCTCCGGAAATTTCGTTTTTTTTTTTTTTCTTCTTCTCTCTCTTTCCTTTTGTTTTTTTTTACTGAGAGAGTAATGCCACAAGAGGAAAAATTACTGAAAGAAATGCAGTTATTGCTTAATGCAATCTGGAAAATCATACGGTTTTGTCCTGCAGCAGTCATAAAAATAATTATATATTAATTTTCTGTTCTCTAAAACAGCTTATTACGGAACTAAAAAGACTTGATAGAAGCCATATTGTTCAGTGTCCTCCCCTCCTGAAAGAGATTTAGCCGGCTCTTTCTCAGGGGGAATGAGCACGCAAAGCGAAAAATCTGCACTCACTTATGGAGCATAACTAACAATGGCCTCACCTCCTCTCGGCTCTGCTTTAGAAAAAGGCAAAGTGTGTGTTTGAGAATCTATTAAATGTGTTCCTTGTTTTTTGTTACCCTTTGTTCCACTGTATGAAAGAACTTTCTGCTAATAGCTTGTTTATTTCTCATCCCTAGGTGGCGCTATCACCACTGGCTGTGGATGCTTCAAACCAAATTTCATAACCGGGTCTTTTAGCTTTGAAACAAACAACCTGGAAATACAGGACTACATCATCCAAAGCCCCTGTCAAGGGACGCACTAATAGTGCCCAGGCACTGGATCTGAAAGCTTTACATTCCTCTTTACTTACCAAAAAAAAAAAAAAAAAAAGACAAACGATAGCTTTAGCACTAGTGATAGATTACAGCCATCCGCCTGCCGCTGCACCAAACCTGCTGTGACCACAAGGGTTGTGACCTTTCTGTCGCCCGCTTCAAACGGACACTTGAAAAGAGGAACTCAGTCAGAGAGGGCTTCCGAGCGGTGGCAGCTGAAACCAAAAACTCTATCAGGTAAGGCTGTGAAGTCACTTCTCTTCCTGCTGGCAACACCCCCAATGCTCCTCGGGGGCTTTTGAAGCCCTGTTGGCCCCCCTGTGTCCCACGCCCACATAGGCTGCTTCTCCTCCATGCTGGATCTACAGAAGAGCCCACTGTACTGTAGATAAAGGCGTCCCAGGTTTGAAGGCTCAATCATCTGTCTGCTGCTGCAGGAGGATTAGAGAGAATGTGTGCGGATTGAATTTGTTTGGCTCGGAGATGCTTAGGTTCAGGGAAACCCTGGAAAGAAATTCGAGGAGATTGACGGATTGATTGGTAGAAAAGAAAGAGAGATATGCATTAACAGCATCAGATGCATGTTTTCATTTAGATAATGCAGGTTTGGTTGCGGAATGTTATTAAAGGGATAGATCACACTGTAAAAAAATATCTGTTATTGAGTGAAGTTTTTATTATAAACTAATTTCAAGAGGATCACGTGCTTATGATTGTTCATAGCCGTTCCAGCATCAGCTCATGATTGATTATCCAATCAGGTGGTTCTTAACTCACTATAAATAACCAGAGTTTTTCTTATCTCAATATCTTCGTCTTTAAGAACCGCCCCCACCCACCCCTACTTCTCCAACTTTCCAGATGGGCGACACGGCGGCCCAGTGATTAGCACTGTTGCCTCACAGCAAGAATGTTTCTGATTATGGCCCGTTTCCACTGAGTGGTACGGTATGGTATGTGCTTTCATGGCCGTTTCCATTGTCAAACAACGTACCGAATCCAACCGTACCATACCACTTTTTTGTCACCCTTTGCAAAGGGTAACAAGGGTACCAAAAGTCGGAGCTCGACGCGCAGCTGCTATTGGTTGAAAGTTCTAAAACAATCGCAAAAGCGAGCACACTTCCACATTGCAGAGTAAGGTCAGTGTTTAACTCAAAATTGTGCAATTTAAAAATACTATTTTATCAGAAAACGATGGGCAAGTCGAAATGACTTTTTGTGGTAATCAACATAATGCCCCAAATGCAGTCGATTGAGCTTAACTTGTAATAACCCAGAATATTTTAACATATTCCTAATCCAGACAATTTATTTATTTGAAAGTCCATAATGAGAGATCGACACGGTGGCTCAGTGGTTAGCACTGTCGCCTCACAGCAGGAAGGGCCCTGGTTCGAGCCCCGGCTGGGCCAGTTGCCATTTCTGTGTGGAGTTTGCATGTTCTCCCAGTGTTTGCTCTGGGTGCTCCGGTTTCCCCAACAGTCCAAAGACATGCGCTATAGGGGAATTGAATAAACCTAATTGGCCATAGTGTATGTGTGTGAATGAGTGTGTATGGGTGTTTCCCAGTACTGGGTTGCAGCTGGAAGGGCATCTGCTGTGTAAAACATATGCTGCATAAGTTGGAGGTTCATTCTGCTGTGGCGACCCCTGATGATTAAAGGGACCAAGCCAAAAAAAATTTCAAATAAAATGAATGAATGATAATGAGAGATGTGTTGTGCTAAAACTAGTCACCAGTCATCTGAATACATTGGCAGGCATAATTACTTCACATTGTAACTACCTTTATTGTACACTTTAGTTGCTGGTTTGTTAGTTGTGACCCCTAAAATGACTGCAAATTTGATGATTACTAAATTTAAATGTTACCACACAGAGTACATTTTAGGTTAATTCTATAAACACTTTACAGTGTGGTTAGAAAACAGCCACACGCTGCTGCTGCTGCTGCCCCAGTGTCTTGCATATCGATGTGTAAATGTTAAGCTGTGATATTTTTGTTTTGCTAGCACGACAAACATACATGCTCTTTAGCTGTTCAAAATGACGGTGTTCGCTGCTCTCGGCGCAACCCTGAACGAAAGTAAATAGTGTTTACAGAATTAAGCATTTAAAAAAGAAAACAGACGGCCAAGGAAGTAGCACGCAAGACGCTCTGGGAATCAGCCAGGTTCTGAGACGAGAGCAAGGCCTTTGTTTGAAAAGTTCAAAGTAATTTTGCCAAATTTAGGTCATTTCACATTAGTACTCGGCGGGGAGCTGTAATTTGTGCGCAAAGAGAAAGCAAATAAATAAATAACCGAACAGATGAAGCACTAAAGCTTTTCATGCATCTTAGTCATGTCTTATTATTCTTTTTTGATTAAGACAAAAACAACAAAAAAAAGACCCTTCAAAGCATTAAGGAAAAAGTACATCTCTGTTAAACTAATTAGAGACTCCAAAATGGGTTCTTCTGATGGGCTGTGTCAAAGGTATGGGTTGCATGAGGTCAGGCACGCTCACAACAGAACTAATGTAAGTTATTGCAAGTAGAAATATGGATTAATTGTGAAATTTGAAATGCTCACTAAGACTATCAATACATACATATTATTTACAGGGTGTCCAGGGGGTCTTAAAAAGTCTTCAATTTCAAAAAACACCATTTTAGGCTTTAAAAAGTCTTAAATTTGCTGAAATCTTGAGGTGTAGGTCTTAAATAATTTTAAACAGGTCTTAATTTCCCTTTGTTTCTGTAAAGCTACTGAATCGATTCAACACACACCTAATCACCAGCAGTCAACAGTACATCTCAATTAAACTTTTAGCTAAACCATGTTTATAACTAGTATTGTAACAGTCTGTTGTGCGTACATTTAGTTTATTAAAGTTTTTATGGTTATGTTGGAAACATTTGCATGTATACAACTAGGGTCTGCTTGATTTGACACGTTATTTAAAATGTTTGTCTGAGAAATAACTAATAATTAGAATTATTTTCTTGATGGGGCATGTCAATGTTTTTTTCTGCTGGGGCATTAAAAAATTGCATTTTGCTCCATATAAATCTAAAGTTTTGTTCTTGATGGTCTTAAAAAGGTCTTAAAAAGTCTTAAATTTGCAGGAACCCTGTATTTAATAATTTAAAAATGTATTATGTAAATTCTGATTAAAGTCATGCAAGCTAATGTATAAAACCTGAAAATGACAAGAAAAAATGAGCTTTTCCAATAATATGCAACTAAGAACTGAGGCTTTTATGACGTTCCACTTTTTTGCTTTTAAAATCTTTCAAACATCGGCTTTACTTTCAATCAAAATGCCCTAATTGAACCTATTTAATTTATTTTTAGGAAAATGACAGGCAAGTCAAAATTACCTTTTGTGGTAATTAACAACAACAAAAAATATAAAAAATAAATAAATTTAAAAAAAAACATCTCTGTTTAACTGATTAGCGACTCCAAATGGGTTCTTCTGATGGGCCGTGTCAAAGGTATGGCTTACATTAGGTCAGGTATGCTCACAACAGGACTATTGTAAGCTATTGCAAGTAGAAATATGGATTACTTGTGACATTTTAAATGCTCACTAAGACTATCAACATACATATTATTTACAGGGTGTCTACAGGGTCTTAAAAAGTCTTCAATTTCAAAAACAAAATTTTAGGCTTTAAAAAGTCTTAATTAAATCTCAATTAAACTTAAACTTAAACTCTGTTTATAACTAGCAGTCTGTACATTTAGTTTATTAAAGTTTTATTTTTTTAAGTCATGTTAGAAAAATTTGCATGTATACAACTGCTGGGGCATTAAAAAAAGTGTTTAGTACTATATAAATCTGAAATGTCGTTATTGATGGTCTTAGAAATTCTTTAATTTGCAGAAACCTTGTATTTAAGTGCAAGAAAAAAAGGCTTTACAATGTATGCAAAGTCTTACAAGCTAATGTCTAAACCCCTAAAATGACAAGAAAAAAATGAGCATTTCCAATAATATGCAACTAATAACTGAGGCTTTTATGACATTCCAATTTTTGCTTTTAAAATCTTTCAAAAATCGGCTTTACTTCCATTCAAAATGCCTTAATTTAACCTCCTATCTCTGTTAAATAAATAAGTGATTCCAAAATGGGTTCTTCTGATGAGCTTATATATGTATATACAATTGAAGTCAGAATTATTAGCCCTCCTTTTATTTTTTTTTTATTTTTTAAATATTTACCAAATGATGTTTAATAGAGCAAGGACATTTTCACAGTATGTCTGATAATATTTTCTTCTTCTGGAGAAAGTCTTATTTGTTTTATTTCGGCTAGAATAAAAGCAGTTTTTATTTTTTAAAGACCATTTTAAGGACAAAATTATTAGCCCCTTTAAGCTATACATTTTTTGACAGTCTATAGAACAAACTATCATTATAAAATAACTTGCCTAATTACCCTAACCTGCCTAGTTACCCTAATTAACCTAGTTAAGCCTTTAAATGTCACTTTAGGCTGTATAGAAGTGTCTTGAAAAATATCTAGTCAAATATTATTTACTGTCATCATGGCAAAGATAAAATAAATCAGTTATTAGAGATGAGTTATTAAAACTATTGTTAAGAAATGTGTTGAAAAAATCTTCTCTACATTAAACAGAAATTTGGGGACAAAATTAACAGGGGGGCTAATAATTCTGACTTAAACTATATATATGACACTTTAAAGAATTAAGCAATGAAATAATCTATTTACTGACTCCAAAACTAAGTAGTTCTATGACAAAGGTGGGATCAGGCACACTCACAACAAGACTAATGGATGACAGTGTAAGTAAACTTTTTTTTGTTTTGTTACATTTTAAATACTCAGTAACAATAAACATATGACACTTCAGAGCATTAAGCAAAAAAAATTAAAGCACTGTAACTAGGGCCAGACAGAATCTCCGGACGTTTTTTGCTATTTCTGTAGAGAATTTTGGTAAAAATCTGCGGATTTCTGCTGAATTATTTTGGGAGTATCATAACTAAAACCTTAATATGTGAAATAAACAATAATACCTTTTTAACTTTTATTTAATGTTTAAAATGCAAATCCAATCAGATTAACTTTATTTGGTAAACAAAGCAAGTCTCTCATATAATATATCTACTAAAAGACAGAAAAATATTACTTTAGAAACTGCATTGTACATACATCAGATGAACATTTTCATATTTGTCAATAATATTACTGTAATTAATTTAAAAACTGAATAAATTTCAATTACAAATTTATTGAATTACATTTACTCAAGTAAATAAACAGAATTAATGATGGGCTAAAAGTCTGCGGAAATCTGCGGAATTCTTTGCGTGCAGATTCCGTGTGGGCCTAACTATAACCCATGGTACCCCATAGGCATGGGACAATAACCTGTTTTAAGTTTTACCATGGCTTGCAAAAGTCAAGGTTTTAAAACCGCCAGAATCTGCGGTAAATGTACAGTTTTTTTACGTGTTTTTTGCAACTATTTTATTTAGTTTTTTAGGGCAACGGTATCTCCTGCAAGAAAAGGACCCTCCACATAATTTTTTTTAAAAAGACACATTTAAATGTTTCTTAAAATAAAATGTATTCTGTTCAAGGGGTGTACATTTATTGTGTTTGACCCATACATTTAAAAAAAGAACAAATTTTAGAGCAGTAATCACAATACCGTGAAACTGATATTTTTATCCAAGTTTATCATACTGTCACAATCTTATACCGGCCCATGCTCCATCAATACAAATACTCCATAGGCTAATAGATTCCATGGGGTCAGGCATGCTTACAACAGGTCTAATGTAAAACAGTGTAAATATGGTCTATTTGTAAAATTTTAAATACCCAGTATCATTAATGAAAATATGGCTCTTTAAATCATTAAGCAATGTGGCTTCACTTCTTTTCAAAATGCCTCAATTTAACCCATAAAAACAACTATTTACTTCTTACATTTACATATCTCTCTTTTTTATGACACTTTAAAGAATTCAGAATATCTAATTAGTGACTCCAAAAATGGGTTGTTCTACGACAAAGGTGGGGTCTTTTAACTTTTTAACTTCTTTTCAAAATGCCTCAATTTAACACATTTAATGTTTTTAATAAAACAACCATTTACATTTACTAAAATTATGTGGCTATAAAAAAAATTTAAATATATATATTTATATATAATTGTTTTTTATTATTATTATTATTATTTTATTTTTTAAATATGACACTTTAAAGAAGTAAGCAAAAAATAATCTAATATGGACTCCAAAAGCGACTTCTTCTAAGGCAAAGGTGGGGTCAGGCATGCTCACAACAGGACAACAGGACAACTGTAAGTCAGTAGAAGTCATAAGCAGTGAACGCCCCCGTCAGGAGAGCGAATTTCCTCCCTCCCTCAGTCGCTCCCCCTTTTTCCCCTCCATCCGAGAGCGCTAATGGAACAGTGCTCTTAGCCCAGGGCTCCAGCACCAGACCCCTCTCTCTCTCTGTCTCAACATGAGGGATGTACTGCACTGCGGCCGGGGTCGCTCCCTTTGTGTCGGCCCTCCTTGGCCTCGCGGTAAAAAGAGCCATGCATGATTTCATACATGAAAGATATATGTAATTGGACAGCAGCAGCAATGCCTATACGCCATATTTACAATTCTAAACAGAGGACGGGAGAAGCAATTCCCTTTATCTCTCTCGGTCATAGTCTCTTTCTCTGCCAGGAACGAATTTCTGCATATCGCCGAGGCCCGTGATGTACCAAAATACATGAAATGCAGATTATCACACTTCTTATTTACTTTCATTATGGATGAGTTGAATGTGTCGTTTTTTGGACACAGTGTCGGTGTCCTGTCTTGTGTCCCGCCAGATCTGTCTGCGGGACCAAAATAGAGGAATAATTCCCTCCGGCCGCTAATATTGTGGCGGTGATGCTGTCGTCCGGTTCCTTGAAAGGGACGTCCTGATGCTTTGTTTATCCGTAGAGAGATAGTGAATGCATTTGTGCGCTCGTGGCCTTCATAATGCATCTTTAATAAATCAGCATGATGGAAATGTTGGAGTTATGAATACGGATTTGGATGGGTTTAATGTTTCAGATTTGTGTGTTTGTTTGACTGGGGAGCATGTGCTATTTATTTAGAGCTTTTCTATGTGATGTATAGATTCAAGTTAAGATCATTTAGACTTAATTAGTAAATAATTAACAGATTATCATCCATATAATGGATGTTTCAGACTGTACACAACAACATAACACTTGTGGCATAATGCTGATTAACACACACATTAACAAATGAATCAATTTCAATTCCTTTATTTCCTATCAAAGGAAATGAATGAAAAAACGTTAATTACAAAGTACAAAGTGTGTATGAACATAATACAAATAAAATTAAATAAAACAAAAATTACTAATAATTGCGTAAAATAAATGTATTTGACTTGAATAGGGACTTTACAATGCTTTTTGATTGACTGGTGAATATGTAATGTAAGTTACAAGAGATTCCAGATTCATTAAAAGTTAAGCTGAAGGCAAAAAAAATGTACAAGTAACTGAAATATGTGATTTATGAATAGGAATTTAGTTTATTAAAGGCTGAATATTTAATCATCTGCATTTGATTGAGTGTTTTTAAAGGTTTGTAGCTGGAGTACCAACATCGAAGTGTGCAGATGGACAAATATATGTTAATTTAATTAGCGCTCGCATTTGACTTGACCTTCCTTTTATTTAAATAAATAAATAAAAATAAATCAAGCAATACACTTCAGAGTGTAAATGAATAGGACCAATTCAACGTAAAATACTCACAGAGGGCAATTTACATGTTAACATGATGGAAATATTTGAATTATGAATAGGAATTTAGATTTTCCAAGGCTAAAAGCTTCAAATACATTTTTGCTCTTGACTTACAGTTGGAGTCAGAATTATCAGCCCCCCTGTATATTTCCCCCCACTTTCTGTTTAAAGCAAATCAATACATTTCTAAACATTCAATAACTAATTTCTAATAACCAATTTATTTGATCTTTGCTATGATCACAGTACATGTTTGACTAGATATTTTTCATGATACTAGTATTCAGCTTAAAGTGACATTTAAAGGCTTCACTATGTTAATTAGGTTAGAGTTAGGGTAATTAGGCAAGTCATTGTTTAATGATGGTTTGTTCTGGAGACAATTGAAAACAAATATTGCTTAAAGGGGCTAATAATATTGACCTTAAAATGTGTTTTAAAAATTAAAAACTGCTTTTATTTTAGCCGAAATAAAACAAATAAGACTTTGTACAGAAGAAAAAATATGATCAGAAATACTGTGAAAAATTCCTTGCTCTGTTAAACATCAGTTGGGAAATACTTGAAAAGTAAACAAAAATTCAATTCAACATGAGGGCAAATCATGTTGACTTCAACTGCACTGTAAAATATTGACCTTCAATTTACAGTAAATTACTGGATAATAATTGCAACACTTTCACAGTAAAGTACTGTATGTAAATTCACAGTAAATTACTGTGAGGTACTTCATAATAACTGTAAGTATTTCTAAATATCAAAAAAAGTGCCTGTACTAACATAAAAGTGAATGTGTATTCATTTCTGTGTTGAATAAAAGAGTAATAGTGTTTGAATTCCTATAACTAACGTGCAAACGATATAGTCGCTTTACAGTAATTTGCTGTAATCACGATGCCTACCTTAATTTCACAATAAAATTCTGAATACGTAAAATTAAACAGTTAAATGCTGTAAAAGATCCACTAATGTATTTTACTGTGAAAATTTACAGTAACATGTTGTGAAATTCTGGGTATTTATTACAGTGTGTATGTCATTTATTTTTGAGCTTTACTCTGATTATCTGGACTTAATAACATGGAACTATCATGATGTTGTGTGTTTTGTGGACACACGCAGTCATGTTTTTTTTTTTGTTTTTTTTTTGGTGGGGTCCCTCCCGGAGTGTTAATGTAGTGCCAAGTTAAACACCTCTCTTGTTAATTGTCCTAACGAGCCCATGCTTTGCCCGTGAACAGCTTTTTTTAATGGCTTGTTTTATGGGCATGTGGAGCTCCAAGGCCAGACGGGCTCTCCGTCGACCCTTCCGGGGACAACATTTATGTGGTACTGGCCGTGATGCACAGCTTTTCCCCTTTTTTGACGTCAGCTTTATTCCCCCACCCTTGGATTTTGCTGTAGCCCACCTGCCTCCGAGTCCTGGAGGTCACGGGGCAGGGGAAATGGCAGGGTTAAGCACCGTGCAACTGTGTTCCAGCGGCTGTGGTCACTTGCAATTATACCCCAGCTACATCACCCACGAGACTAGTTGCGGGTTTTAGGATGCATGTTTTGCTCCATGTTGTTTTTTTTGTGGTGACACTTTACAATTAGTTAATGCATTTACTAACATGAACATTACAATTACAGTATTTGTACATCTAAGTTAATGGAAATGCAGTTGTTCATTGTTTATGTTAACACACATTAACTAATGTTAACAAGCATGAATTTGGATGTTAATAATGCACTAGCAAATGTTGAATGATGATTAATAAATGCTGTACAAATATGGTTCATAATTAGTTCATGTTATTAAATACATTAACTAATGAAACCTCATTGTTTGTGTGACCCTTTACATGAGTCTCATATAATTACTTATGGATTACAGTTGTGAATAAGCAGGTCACAATATTTGTATATCATTTATTAATCATAGTTCACCATTTATTAATGCATTATTTACATCCAAATTCATGATTGTTAACATTAGTTAATGGACCCTTAACATGAACTAATAATGAACAACAAATACTGTAAATACATGTATTGTTTATTGTTTGTTCTTGTTAATAAATGCAATAATTAATATTAACTAACAACTTTATTGTAAAGGGCTACCAATTAGCATACTAGTTCATCTTTATTGTTATTATTATTATTATTATTATTATTATTATTATGAGCATAATTAATAACAAATACATAAATTCCGTTAAATGCGGTTACATTACATTAGAATTGATCTGCAAACATTTTAGACCATTTAAGATTGGATTGTATTTATATAATGTTTGATTGTATTCATAAATGAGCTGCAAATTCGTTTATTATTATTAACTTAATGTATTTCATGTTTTAGTGTCACATTTGTTTGATTCAGACAACACAAACACACATGTACATTGATTTTTTATAATATCTGCATTACTTTCTATTTGTATATGCTTAAATATTTTACACAACTTACACATCAATATAATTTAAACACTTAATTAATCACTTAATTAATTTAAACACTTAAATTGCATGTTATAAGATGTAGAAACCAACGGGAGACACACACACACACACACACACACAAACAACAAAGGCTGCATGGAAGAATTTGCTTGTTTGTTCCTTCATTCTTCTTAAAAAACAATATTGTCAACAAAATGTCGCCTGTCTACTTTTAAGCTAACTATTCATGACATTTAGGTCATAAAATCATCAAGTTTTGGGGGGGGGCTGTAAACTCGGGGTCTACACTTTGAGATGAAATGATTTCCTGAGCAAAGCTTTGCACATAATCCCGCCATATATGTCAGATGATAGAAGTGGGGAAGGATTTGCACGGTGACCCTTGGCGGGATCCCTACGTCTCTGTTTGCCCTTCTGTGGCAGCTTCCACCTGCTGTGTGTGTGTGTGTGTGTGTGTGTGTGTGTGTGTGTGTGTGTGTGT
>CAIGQZ010034999.1:9188884-9204811 GCA_903798205.1 Danio tinwini | reverse complement strand
GACCTTAGTGGATGTTTTAAAGGGTTAGTTCACCCAAAAATGAAAATATCCTCATGAATTACTCTCTCAATATTTATGAGTTTCTGTTTTTTTCTGTTGAACACAAAATAAGATATTTTGAAGTATGCTGGTTTACCATAAATCAGTAATCTTGCAAAAAATAATTTCATGTTCAGCAGAAAAAAGAAAATCAGGTTTTTAACAAGTGAAGGATGAGTTGATTATTACAGATATTTATTTATTTTTAGCTGGAGTATGCCTTTTAGTCAGTTTTTCTCAAATGTAAACACGTCCTAACAGTTACACACTCATATAGTGGCACAATTTTTTTGGGGAACACAGAAATTATGCTTAAAATGTTTGCATTTTATTGCATTTGATGAACAGAGTGTTTTTTGAAAGGTACACATACATTAGCTTGCCGTTAGTGGATGTATTTAAGGGATAGTTCACCCAAAAATGAAAATTACCTCATGAATTACTCTCTAAACATTTATGAGGTTTTTTTTTTTTTTACACAAAATAAGATATTTTGAAGAATGCTGATTAATGGCACTCGTTGATCTCCATAGGAAAATAATAATCATTACTATGAAAGTCAGTGTTTACCATAGATCAGTAATCTTGCAAAAAAATATTCATGTTTAGCAGAAGAAAGAAAATCAGGTTTTTAACAAATGAAGGGTCAGTAAATTATTACAGATATTTATTTTTTTAGCTGGAGTATCCCTTTTAGTCAGATTTTCTCAAATGTGAACTCGTCCTAACAGTTAAACACACACATATAGTGGCCCAATTTTTTGGGAACACAGAAATCATGCTTAAAATGTTAGCATTTTATTACATTTGATGAACAGTGAGTGTTATTTGTCAGGTACACATACATTAGCTTGACCTTAGTGAATGTAATAAAGGGATAGTTCACCCAAAAAAAGACAATTTCCTCATGATTTACTCTCCTTAAACATTTATGAGTTTCTTTTTTCCTGTTGAACACAAAAGAAGATATTTTGAAGTATGCTGATTCGTTCACCTCCATAGAAAAAATTATAATAGTTACTATGGAAGTCAATGAGTACCATTGCAAAAAAAAAAGTGTTTCACAGAAAAAGACTGAAATGAAGGGTGAGTAAATTTTGACAGATATTGAATTTTAATAAAAGTCAGTTTTCCTCAAATGTAAACAAATGTCCTAGCAGGGTAACTACTGGTTTATTTCATTACACAAGCTGTAAACAAATGACATGTAGACAGCATCCAAAATACTTTATCTTCATTTAAAAAAAAGAATTAAGGACATTTTTTATTAGTATTTCTGAAAAGTGTTCATCTGTTATCCTTGTTCATAGTAAATGCCTAAAATTGTTGTTACATCACTAAAAAGAAAATAATAGCAGATCTTTTGTTCTTGTTTAAATGCAGTTTATTTTTGTGCTGTCCGTCTTTCAAGTTGTCCTTTTTCCCTTCTGCATTCCACTCTTTCGTCTACTTTTAACATTTTTTTTTCCTCTTTTCTCAAGGTGATTTTCTTTTCATTGTCCTTTCCCTCTCTTTTCTTCCTATCCCGTTCTGCTTTTTCTCTCTGTGTTGTGTGATCAGACTCTGTCAGGACTGACAAAGGCATTCAGGGCCCTTAATCCCAATTCCCTCTATCAGGAATGCAAATGTGTGTGATTTTGTGACCCGCCAGGATCTGGCAACATCTGCAAGGCTTAACAATAAGGTGGCCTGCTGGCCTGGAGCTTTTGCTATGGCAGGTCACAACATCACTGCATCTTTATTTGGGTTGCAGAATGTTATGGATATTATGTTAGATAGATTAGATAGATTTGTTATGAACTTGGACTCTCCAATATGCTGATACTATATATATCATATGGACAAAGTGAAAAGTCTGTCATTTCATACTATTATTGTTTGTATCGTTGTGTCACAGAAAACATTGTTTATAATAATTCATATGAGCGCAATATTACATGCAGAATATTACATGTATCGCAATATTACTGACAGAGACATGTATAACTGCAAGCAGGGCTGAGCCTGGTCAGTACCTGGATGGGAGACCACATGGGGAAACTAGCTTGCTGTTGGAATTGGTGTTAGTGAGGCCAGCAGGAGGCGCTCAACCTGCAGTCTGTGTGAGTCCTAATGCCCCAGTAAAGTGAAGAGGATGCTGTACTGTCAGTGAGCACCGTCTTTCTGATGAGATGTTAAACCGAGGTCCTGACTCTCTGTGGTCGTTAAAAATCCCATGGCACTTCTCGTAAAGAGTAGGGGTGTGTCCCTGGTGTCCTGGCCAAATTGCTTCCATCGGCCCTCATCGATCATGGCCTCCCAATCATCCCTATCCACCGAATTGGCTCTATCACTGTCTCTCCACTCCACCAATAGCTGGTGTGTGGTGAGCGCACTGGCACTGTTGTCCTGTGGCTGCTGTCGCATCATTCAAATGAATGCTGCACACTGGTGGTGGTGTGGAGAGACCCCCTCATGATTGTGAAGCGCTTTGCATGTATGGCTATACACAATAAATGCGCTATATAAACACACATTGCATTACATTGTGAGAAAGTTGCAATGTTAAAAGTACTATGCCTACAATTTGCATTTTATTTAAGGATATGCACCATTTTTGTTCTGGACCTGTAATTGTTGATTTAAAAAGTGAAAATTTTACATTTTATTAATATTAATTATATATTTCAACATTTAAAATCAAACATTAGCTTTAAAGTTGTAAATATGATCACATATGAATGAGTTAATTTCTGACTATAATAATGTAAAAATGTTAAAAGTTAAAATGTTAAAATGACATAGTCCTTTACATGTGGTCAATAGATATCAAGTGTATATATATATATATATATATATATATATATTAGGGCTGCACAATATTGGAAAATCTGACATTGCGATATTTGTATATTGCGATATGAATAGAATTTTACAGTATGACTAGTACCTCTATTTGGAAACAATTCATAGGTTTACATTGATTGTAATGATTTTGTAGAGGAGTGAATCTGCATAAAATTATCATATTACATTATGATTATTGTATTAATTAAAGCATAAATTAATAATATACATCAAAAATACTAAATAAATAAACATGAAAAACTTTTGTCATCTACTACCACTATAGTCTTTATTGTATAAATAATTAAATGCAGTTATTCTTTGTTAAAGCTACACATTTTATAATTTCTAGTTGCCAAATGGTTCTTATTCACTTGAACTCTTACAGTCACATGCAGGCCTAAAAAAACTGGTTAATTACAATCACATCACAACTTTGCAGATCTTGCGATGTGACTATTGCAGATACACACATTGGGATATTGATGCTGAAACTATATATTGTGCAGCTGAGATTACCTAGCTGGTAAATTTGTCATTTCATTCCTGCAACAGTGGTTAGAATTATCTAAAATGTATAAACATTAATCAATATCTTTATATTTCATAAAACTATGCAGTTTATCCTTATTTTTATAGTAGGACAAAAATCTGATAATGCCAGGGGGAAAAAAATAGTATTGTTGATGCCTGATCTGCATGATGAACCCCCCAATATACTCACACTCTCTGCGTATTCATTGTTTCTCTTCACGCCACCATTAACCCAGCTAAGATCCCAGGCTGGCCCCCTTTCAGAGGCCATTTCTCCACACCACGTCTGTCCATCTGGACACTAGACATAACACACTGTTGACTTTCCCTCAGTAGTATGTGTATGTGGCTTTGGGCAGGAGGGGGTGGACTGGGTGAGCCCTTCTGTCAGGCCTGCGCTTGATACTTGTCTGCCTGGTAGCAAGTTAAAGATTCTTCCCCTCGTGTTTCAGCCAAATCACGAGTCAAGGTGGAGCTGGTCCGTGTGTAGGAGCAAAGCTGTGTCGTCGGCCAATAAAATACAGTTATTAGATTTGCACCCGCCCCTCACTGACAGGTATCAGAGGAGAGAGAAATGATTGTTTGGATTGTCTCTGTTTTCAGAATGATAAATTAATGGTAAAGCGCAACTGACAAAGTGAATCTGCGTCAAAGCCAAGTGGCACTGATTGAATTACAGTTTCAGAGACCTAAACTCTGGCCACATTCCTGCATTGACTCGCAAGCCGCAGCGTTGGCTTGTACGGACAGATACGCACAAAGGCTTCGACTATCTGTAGGGTGAATTCAGGTGAACTGGGCCACTGTTTTACATGGTCCACTTTATTTGAATTTACAGTTCAATTATGACAGACAAAAATAATTGAATGCAATATTTTAAACTGTGTTCTCTAATTTAGGCCTAGAAAATTTATATTAGGCTTGTGATGGTATAGCTGGTTTTGGCTGGGCCCCCAGCCTGGTTAGGCTGGTCAAGCTGGTTTTAGCTGGTCATCTCCCAGCCTGATCAGCTAAGACCAGGCTGGAAATGGCTGGAAACTAGCCTGGAAATGGCCCAAACCCCTCTAAAACCAGGCTGGTCAACCAGCTAAAACCAGCTAACCAGCTTAGACTGGTTTAAGCAGTTTTTTTCAGTAGGGATAATAACAAAAAGTACTTTGTGTGTTGCTGTATTGTATATATATATATATGAATGAATTCATTCATTCATTTTCCTTGGGCTTAGTCTCTTTATTTATCAAGGGTCGCCACATATCAGAATGAACCGACAACTTAACCAGCATATATTTTACACATCAGATGCCCTTCCAGCTGCAACCCAGTACTGGGAAACATCCATAGACACTTATTCACATACATTAGACTGTGGGGGAAACCGGAGCACCCATGCGAACACAGGGAGAACATGTAAACTTCACACAGAAATGCCTACTGGCCCAGCCGGGACTCGAAGCAATCTTCTTGCTGTGAGGCGACAGCGCTAACCACTGAGCCATCGTGTCGCCCCATTGTATAAACATGTTCAGAGTAAATAAATGTTTCTATCAAATTAAGTTGCAAAATGATTATAAAGTACAATAGGTAACACTTTGCAATGTACTTATTAGTAAATGTTAGTTAAATGATTAAAATCAACAGTGAGAAAAAAGACAATAATTTAATTACAGTTAACACAGTTACTGTGATAATTAAATAAAAAATACAGCTGAATAATTTTGGTTGTTACCTACATTTGATAAAGCAATTACAACTGTGACTTTAGCACAATATTAAGCTATAACTAAGGGATTAACACCAGTTTAAGATTAATAAAAGCTTTTGTAAAAACATATGTAGTTTTCATTGTGTTTCATTGAGTTAAATTAACTAATTTTAACAATTGGAGCATTTTAAATAGCCACAGAGTTGGGAAATCATCAAATTTTAATAATTGAACTATTAAGCTAAACAATTAAACCATTAAACATTTGGTGCTATTATGAAAACCACAGCAAACACAATGTGAAAATTCTTAAATAATAACAAATAAGTATTCATTCTATTTTGACGTGCCCATGATATCATTATGCTCATTATCATGATATATTAAATTATTGATTATTGGCATGTCTAATTTATATTACAGTAGCTGTACTTTTTGATTTACATAGACAAAAGATTGTTGAGTTGTTCAAAAGTCTATTTTTGTTTGCTCGATTAAAAGCTAAATAATTTACATAAATATTCAGTTTTGTTTTTATATATTGCTACTTTTATTATATACTTAATAAAGCTTTATATCAAAATATCTATTGTCAATGCAATCTCACAGCAATTCGTAACTTTTTGATTTACTGGCGAATTCGTATGAATTTGTATGATCTAATTTGTACAATTTAGTACGATTTGCACATCACCCAATGACGATTAAGTTTAGGGGCAGGGTTGGGTGCCACACCTCCTCTTTAAAATCATACATTTTCATACGACTAAACTTGCACGAGTTGGTACGAATTAGCCACTAAACTGACAAAGCGTAAAATTCGTTTTCTCGTGAGATCAGGCTGCTATTGTCAAAAAAGCACATGTTAGAGTAAAAATTAAAAGAAAAAACATTCTAATGATATTATTATCAATGATATCAATATTGTGCATGTTTATTATCATGATATATTAAATTATTGATTACTGGCATGTCTTATTTATATTATAGTAGCTGTACTTTTTGATTTACATAGACAAACAATTTTAGATTGTTCCAAAGTACATTTTTGTATGCTAAATTAAAAGCTAAATAATTTACATAAACATTCAGTTTTGTTTTTATATATTGCTACTTTTATTATAGACTTAATAAAGCTTTATATTAAAATATCTATTGTCAACGCAATCTTACAGCAATTCGTAACTTTTTGATTTTGTGGTAAATTCGTATGAATTTGTATGATCTAATTTGTACAATTTAGAATGATTTGCTCATCACCCAGTGATTGTTGAGTTTAGGGGCAGGGTTGGGTGCCACGCCTCCTCTTTAAAATCGTACATTTTCATACGACTGAACTTGCGTGAATTGGTACAAATTAGCCACTAAACTGACAAAACGTAAAATACGTTTTCTTGTGAGATCAGGCTGCTATTGTCAACAAAGCACATGTGCACTCTAACGATATCAATATCAATGATATCAATATTGTGAATATTCATTATCATGATATATTGAATTATTGATTATTGTCATGTCTAGTTTATATTACAGTAGCGGTACTTTTCAATTTACATTAACAAAAGACAGTTTGTTAGATTATTTTATGCTAGATTAAAATAAAAAAGCTAAATACTATACATACGTATCCAATTTAGTTTGATATATTCTCTAATATGGCTCTTATATTATATCTCTTATATCTATATCTTATATCTCTAACTATGGCTTTTATTAAAGAATTAGTAAAGCTTTACCTCTTGTCAACATGTGACAGAAACATTTAGTCTTTTATAAAGTAGCACACTTTGTGGAGTGCGAATGAGCACGTGGTCACACACGGCCACACACCCCTGGCAGTCAGCGAATGGTGGCCAGCAGGGGAGTGGGTGTGCATGTGTGTCCGTGTATGGATCCCCCTGCAGTCAGACACTGTCGTCCTCGCAGCGTTTATGTTGGAACAGCGGTGCCGGCCATTGTTATCAAAGGCGCGATTAATCATTACATTTGTGCAAAGCAGGGGCGCTGTTGCCATGGGGACCCAAATGATCTGCGCTGCTTTGCATATCAACAGAAAAAGTTTACAATCGTGGCAGACCAAGGGCGAGGCTTCAACTGAAACCTGCAAACCTGCCTCGCTCTCCCTCTCTCTTTCATTCTCTCATTCACTCTTATAGTAAACGTTCAGATGGTTTCTGCAACAAAAGCTTTCCGCAACTAATCAAGATAGCCCCTAATGAGCACAGAGGGGAGAAAAGTATGTTAAGCACTTAGGAAATCCCATTCACGTTGATTTGACTCTGTTTACTGTCAGATGTGTCCACTAATAAACTTTATAAAAAGAGGACAAACATTTCAGCTTTTTTTTTTGCAGTAACATCAACTATTCAGACAGGATTATGACCAGTGTTTAATGTAATCAGACAGAAAGTAATCAGTTACTTTAATTAAGTTACTTTTAAACTAAGAAAGTAAAGTAAGGAATTACTTTTCATTATTATTCGTTACTTCTATAATATACTTGGGGCGGCATGGTGGCTCAGTGGGTAGCACTGTTGCAGCAAGAAGGTCGCTGGTTCAAGCCTCGGCTGGGTCAGTTGGCATTTCTGTGGGGAGTTTGCATGTTCTCCCGCTGTTGGCGGGGATTTCCTCCGGGACCTCCGGTTTCCCCCACAAGTCTAAAGACATGGTCTATAGCTGAATTGGGTAAGCTAACTTGTCTGTAGTGTATGTGTTTATGTCCTGGTTTTCCAGGTTGGGGGTTGAGCATTGGGCTAACGACCCACCTCGTAAGAATTAGATGTTACGAAATACCAACATGGTGCAGCTAAATATCAACTTAAATATAAAAACGGCCCTGGAAGTAAGAGTAGGTATATAATATACTTGCTTTTATACTGTACAGGGCGATGCAGTAGGTAGTGCTGTCGCCGCACAGCAAGAAGGTCGCTGGTTCGAGTCTCGGCTGGGTCAGTTGGTGTTTCTGTGTGGAGTTTGCATGTTCTCCCTGCGTTTGCGTAGGTTTCTTCCGGGTGCGAGAGGGGTCTGGATGCAGACCTGGCGCCTACCCATCACAGTGACGTCACTCACTCCATTGAATGCATTTGGTCTGACATTGCATCACTGAGTGATGCAATCTCAGCTTGCATAATAAAGGCTGCATCCAAATACTATTGGCGCACAGTCCAAAGACATGCAGGACAGGTGAATTGGGTAGGCTAAATTGTCCGTAGTGTATGAGTGTGAATGGATGTTTCCCAGAGATGGGTTGCGGCTGGAACGGCATCCGCTGCGTAAAACGTGCTGGATGAGTTGGTGGTTCATTCTGCTGTGGCGACCCCAGATTAATTAAGGGACTAAGCCAAAAAGAAAATGAATGAATGTATGAATGAATGTACTGTACAAAAATTGAATTATTCTGTAGAAATCAGTTCATAGAAGCAAAAGGGTTAAATTTTTTTTGTTACACCAATATATGGTGCAACTAAAGACAAAATCTTTTCAAGATTTTTTTCTATATGCTTTAAAAAATGTATAGAACAAATAGTACATGACAATAGAAGGTATACATTTGGAGAACCACTTAACCGAGAACCATTTGTCCAACGATTGTACATGCTTAAGAAACAATGAAATATTTTAGATAATGTCAGTAAATGTGCGAAATAGTGTCATTATTTTGAGTCGTTTTAAGTGTAAAATGTTAAGTGTTAAACTAATAATATTAATAATAATTCCTTACATTTATATGACACTCTTCAGGACACTCATTTTTGGGGTGTCTCCTCATCCACCACCACGCGACAGCAGCCATATTGTGCCAAACCGCACACCAGCTGATTGGTGGAGAGGAAACAGAGTGAGGAAGCCAATTATGATATGGGGATGGTTAGAAGGCCATAATGGACAGAGGCCAGGTTAAACCCCTAGTCTTTCTTAAAGGACATCCTGGGACAACCTCAGATTAACATCAGTGCTCACTGAGCACTATATCAATATACTGGGGCATTAGGACCCACACAGACTGCAGGTTGAACACCTCCTGTTGGTCTCACTAACACCACTTCCGGCAGCAACCTAGATTTCCCATGTGGTCTCCCATCCAGATACTGACCAGGCGCAGCCCTGCTTAGCTTCAGTGGCCGACCATGTGAGAGTTGCAGAGAGCTAGCTGCCGGATGAAAAAATTAAAAATAAAAGGGCCTGTTTGACTCAAACTTAAATAATTTAGAGTTTAATTGCTATTGTCTGTGCATTTGGTGCATTTATATGTATCTTTAGTATTGTATCAAGTAATTAGATTACTTATTGAGTAACTAAGTTACTTTTCAGAAAAAGTAATCTGAAAAGTAACTTAAATACACTTTGAATGATGTAGTTATTAATTAATAATAAATAATGTTTATGAAGTAACTTAGCCAACACTGGTTATGACATCATGTAATGCTTAACCGCTCGAGTGATCTGAAGGACAGCAGAGGAAGTGAAAGTGAGAGAGACTTGGCAGTGCTTGAGGAGAAGTTTGAGGGTTATTCAGCGTCTCAGGGTGTTTGCTGTCTGCTTAGAGCTCTGGAATGTTCTTTATAATGTGTTTAGACCTCAAGCCCTGACCTGCCCGAGCTAAAGAGCCTCCACTGACCCCCGAAACACTCTTGACGGCGCGGCTGTAATACGCCGTTCGTGCTGAGTGCTTCATTTTCAGTCAAAACACAAAGCGACTGCAGTCAAACCATTCATAATTTTTCATTATCTGTGGGGTACTCATTGGACACATATTCATCCTGTTTGTTTAGTCATTTCGAGCAAACTCTGCTCGCCGGTTTTGCTGGAATGGTCAGCCAAATGGGATTTGTATATGTAAATATCATTTGGACATGCAGCGAGGAACAAAGTTGGCTAATTATAGCAGCTCTGAGAAACATGAGGGCTGGTGTGGAAAATGGGCCCCGGTCTTTTTAAGAGCTGCAATGACTGACTCTATCAAAACAAATCTGGACATCATCGAGGACTGCTGGGATTGCTGCGTAGTTGATAGTAGACACGCATTTGTTTTGTTTCTTTTTTTGGAAGTGTTACACAATTCTTGGAATATAAATCGTTATTTGTTTTGTTAAACAAACAGACGCTTATGACCCGAAAATTTTGGAATCCAGATTTTGTCCATTCTTCACATCGCATGCCATTCATGTGACAGCTCTGATTACATGTTACCACTTTGTTAACAGTTGGTTAACAGGGTTTTATGGCAGTAGGTGTCAGCACGGCTGTTTTGTGTTTGTTCATCTTTAAAGTATGTGTAGCAGGTTTGGAGGGTGATAAAACACAAACGCATACGCACTCTCGCAGATACTTCAGTCTGTACAGTTTTTTCATGCACGCACTACAAGAGGAAGTTTTTCTTCTGTAATTACATGCAGTCCTGACACATGTTTATGCTAGTCTCTGCCAGAGTGAGGCTCACTTCGTGACAAAATAGCACTTAAAATTCCTCCCCGAATCATTTATCAGTGCCTTATTCTTCTCACTCCCTCCATTTCCGGTCACTCACTGTCAGAAACGTTTGGTGAAGGAAGGTAAGATGTGTGTGTGTCCTATGTTCCCTGCCGTGTGCATAGTTTGAAATGTACACACCAGCCAGCGTGAGGATGAATGTCGTATGTGGCATCTGTTTAATGCAACTAAGCATGTGTTTCCTTTCATTTATTTATTTCGCTCTTGAAACAAATGAAGAAATGGAAAAACAAAGATTTTTAGCGGCACATTGCCATGCTAATCTATGACTTTACTATTGTATATTCTGCGGTATGTAATGTGCATACTTTACCCAGTATGCAAATATATTAAAATCATGTAAATCCAGGTGACCTACTTTTAAACTAATTACTATGCTACTAAAATGTGTAGCGCATTTGTATAATTGAATTGCATTGAGTATGATACTGTATCCCACTATGCAGTGCATTCACCAAACGACATGGTAGAAATATAACTGTTAAAATGAAAACACTTCTATACCCAACTGGGTTAAAAAAAAGACAAATTAATGTTTTTATTCACAAGCTATTCACCTATATAGAGTCACCCATCTGTAGTATTTTATACATATAATCTGATTATTTGTGTTGGCTCAGATTTGAACTAAAGATTAGAAAATAATGAAAAATTGGTTCATGATACATGGAGCCAGATTTACTAAACTTGAGAGTGCAATCCCATAAAATTCTAGAAAGTTTTGCGAATTAATGTGCGAATTAAGGAACACAGACAAATCAATTAATTAAGTTTAACAGCACATAGACTAGCACAAGTTAGGTCACAAACAAGCAGAGTTGATGATGCAGTGTGTGTACTGTACTCACATTCATTCATTCATTTTCCTTCAGCTTAGTGTCTGACTTATCAGAGGTCGCCACAGCGAAATGAACCGCCAACTATTCCAGCATATGATTTATGCAGCGGATGTTCTTCCAGCCGCAACCCAGTACTTAAAAACACCCATACACACTCTCATACACTACGGCCAATTTAGTTCATCCAATTTACCTATGGCGGGTGTTTTTGGACTGTGGGAAAAAACGGAGCACCCGGAGAACATGCAAACTCCACGCTGTTACAGTACTGTTACTGTACTAACAATTCAGCCGCGAACAAGTTAAGACATGTTTTAGGTGTTAAATAATGGCATAAATACCAATAAACTGACTACTGTCAACCTTAGAATGTAGTTCCTGGCCCAGCCGGGACTCAAACCAGCAACCTTTTTGCTGTGAGGCGACAGTGCTATCCACTGAGCCACCATGCTGCCCTTACTGTATTAACAATTCAGCCACAAACAAGACATGTTTTAGGTGTTAAATAATGGCATAAATACCAATAAACTGACTACTGTCAACCTTAGAATGTAGCTCCTGGCCCAGCCGGGACTCAAACCAGCAACCTTTTTGCTGTAAGGCAACAGTACTAACCACTGAGCCACCATGCTGCCTTTACTGTACAAAAAATTCAGCCACAAACAAGTTAAGACATACTTATTTTAGGTGTAAATAATGGCCGAAGTACCAATAAACTGACTATACGACTATCATCGTTATAATGTAGTTTCTGGCTCAGCCGAGACTCAAACCAACGACCTTCTTGCTGTGAGGTGACAGTGCTAACCATTGAGCCAATTTACTGCCCTTACTGTAGTAAAAATTCAGCCATAAACAGGTTAAGACATACTTATTTTAGGTGTTAAATAATGGCATAAATACCAATAAAACTGACTATCGTCAACCTTAGAATGTAGTTCCTGGCTCAGCCAGGACTCAAACCAGCAACCTTTTTGCTGTAAGGCGACAGTGCTAACCACTAAGCCACCATGCCACCCTTACTGTACTAACAATTTAGCCACAAACAAGTTAAGACATCCTTACTTTAGGTGTTAAATAATGGCATTAATACCAATAAACTGGCTATCATCATCCTTAGAGTGTAGTTTCTGGCCCAGCCGGGACTCGAACCAGCGACCTTCTTGCTGTAAGGCAACAGTGCTAACCACTGCGCTAACGTGCCGCCCTTACTGTACTAACAATTCAGCCACAAACAAGTTACGACATACTTATTTTAGGTGTTAAATAATAGCATAAATACCAATAAACTGACTACCGTCAACCTTAGAATGTTCATTTAAGTACTTTCCTCCCATGAATTTTGTGTCTGAAAGTGAAAACCCTACAAATGCAACAAGATCTGCCACAAAATTCATGACGGTCAGTGCTAATATTTCACTTTGTGTCTTAAGTAGCTTAAATATTGTGAGTAGTCCAAGCTGTTAAGTAAATCTAGCTCATAATGCATTAACTAACATGAGCAAAATGTACTTTATTGTTAAGGGTTTCCATAATTGCTTTAATTCTGAATTTATTTGTGAATTTTATTTACTACTATTAAATTTTGATCATTGCAGGCAGTTTTTCCTTGTTTGTTCCATTCAGAACATTTGCCAGCGTCCCATGCAGTTCTAATAGAAAACATCTTAAAGGGGCTATTTTAAATGTGTGGCTGGGCTGAATGGGGGTGTGGATAGCGGTGTGGTCACTTTCTGCTGTTATTTGTGGAGGAGAAGCTCTTGTGGATGTGTGGCGGGCTGGCAGTGCGCGGCACAGTGATATTGAGGTCAGCTGTCCAGAATGATCTCATGTTAAGGAATCGGCGAGTCAGCAGGGTCAGAGCAGAAATGCTATGACGACACTTTCTCCATGCCGATAAGGACTTGCCCTCTTTCCGCTCTTCTCCTGGGAAAGCGAGCGAGAGAGTCCCACCACATGGGAGAAATATCACAGATCACACATTGTCCACACACACTCATCCAACGTTGCTATGATTTTTTTCTTCACATTTCCTGAGCACAGTCTCTCTCTCTCTCTCTATCCCAGCCCCTGCCATCACACACAGCCTGTGAAGTTCTGAACAAATATCAAAATAGCTTAAAATAGCCATTGGGACGTTTCCTGGCTGTCATGGTTGTGCTAACCGGTGCCTGAACAATCCCTGCCTCTGTTTCCCATGTTGCTCTGACTCTCAGCCTGGCAGACGAACTGAGCTCAGGAATTCGGCGTACAGGCAACGAGAGCAGATTCCTCCTGAAGAGTTCCGTTTGGAAAACACAGGATTGTAAACAGATAATGGCTCTCATGCAGAAAAGGAACCGGAAGTGGGAGGGATCAAGCCAAGAGTTGATGTGTGAGTGTTTTTCCTGGCGCATGTGACTAGCATTGTGTAATCTCGATGTCTTAATTTGGCCGTTTGAATGCTTGGTGATAAAACACTGTACGAATCTTTGTGGTAAAATGCATAACACCCCCCCCCCCCCCCCCCCCCAGCTGCCTGTGGTGTTAAAAAATAGAGCCGGAGCTCTTTGTGATTTCGAGGGTGTGTAGATGTAAGACGATCAGCTTTGTTGGGGGCAACTTTGCTCTGCCTGCAGCTTAAACTTTCCCATCGTTTCACTTTTCTATGAAAGAATTCCCCCGGCACACACACACACACACACACACACACACACACACGCACACACTGACACACAAACATATGTCTATAATTTATGGCTGCGAGGTCCTTGATCAATTGATAGCAGCGAATCCTTTGGTAAATAGAGTTTCAGACATATTGCCAATAGACTTGGGCTATTGATTGGAGTGTAAATTAAAAACTTAATCAGGTCTCTGAGATAAGATTTATCTCCGCCCCTAACAAATTACAAGGTGGGAAGAGTGCCCTGGAAGAGTGTGCCAATCCTGGGTATAGGAACGCAGTCCCCTCTGCCTGGTTGTGCTCTAGACTAACTCTGAAAATCCCTCCATGCTCTCTTTCCAAGCCCAATTGAGTGTGCTTAGGGTATTTGACATAGTGGATTACACTGTCAAAGTCTTGAGAAATCGGGATCGGCTCTAAAAAGATTGCTTGTATTCCTTTAATGGATTGACTTGTTTTGTAATCCTCTTCCCTGCGTTTTCACGCTCTCCCCTCGCCTCCTGATGAAATATGTAAATCGTTAAACTTTTGCCTCGTTTCCTCAATAGCCACAATCCCCCCATTGGTCATTTTCACAATAGCATTTTCATGTCCATTTGCACAGCCTATCATTGTATACATATTCAGCATCAGCCATATTTTATATGTATTAAGACAATCCCTTTGAATTGTGCATTGATTAGATTATGGATTTCTGCAGTAATTGCGAAGCGGAGGTTTTCTTTGTCCCAACCTGTCTCCATTATTAATATTGGGAAATGAGAATGCATCGGTATGAAAGTGTTCGCCGTATTGCTTATGTCTTGGCACGGGATGATGCAGCAATAGAATAACCACCGATTTTGTATGATAATTGACGTTTACCGTTTTTTACCGACTTCAGTGGCATTGTGCTCTTCGGATATCTTCCTTTCTCTGTAATTAAAACCAACATTTAGTCTGTGATTAGAGGATGTACTAGACTCCTCTGTGGGATTATTCTGCTCTCATTATCTCTCCATTCTGCGGCTCATATTCACAGCAGATAGAAAGACAGGAGGAGGAAGAAGAGGAAGCCTAATTGCTCGATCAGCAGACTTAATCTATAGGTGAACTTTAGGAGTGCCTGGAGATGCTTGGGTCTTAGGGTGCTTTCACATCTGTGGTTCGGTTCATTTGGTCTGGACCAAGGGCAAGAAATGATACATATAAAGCATTTTTCTGCCATTTTCTTGCCTTTTTACACCACACTGATGGTGTGGTCTGACCCAGTTGAAAAGAACCAAAATGCAGTCATGTGACAAAATCCACATCATTCATTCGCCAGGTGTTATTGAACAGATTCCCTAACCTGATTTGCTATTGGTAAGAATCAGTGCTTAATTTGTGAATTGCGAGGTCCCGGAACAAATCGGGGTAACGGATCCGGCATGTTACCCGAGGATGGAGAGGTGTCGCGCACAAAAGAAGAATGGGGGGGGGGGTGCGGGAGTGTCGCGGACAAAAGTGAAGAGGGTTGGGGAGACGCGGAAGAAAGAGAAAGTGAACAGTGGATGGGAGAGGAGGGAGGTTAAGGACGGGAATCGGTAAAATAAAATGAGGTGCTGGATCCGATTTCAGAGGTGCAGGAAATGGATCCGGCATGTTCCAGCGCAAATTAAACCCTGGTCAGAATTAACCTGCGGGAAAATGCCAGTGGAACTCCAGCAAGTAAAAGCAAATCGACAGACACAAAATGTCTCTTGTACTATGAAGGGACGACTGCGCTGGCTGATTGTATCAATGGCCATAGTATTATTATTATTATTATTATTATTATTATTATTATTATTATTATTATTATTATTATTATT